>JAVJIF010016199.1:0-76459 GCA_038442645.1 Agave tequilana | reverse complement strand
ACCTTGGATGCATCCCTGAACAAGCACAACAAACAAAAATAATGTGATTGCACGCTCCCTACGCAGGCATTAACCTGTTCAGGTTCAAGGGACTTTCTCAGCCAGATCTGCACTTGCCTGGCCTGGCCAGGTGACCAAGACTTTAGCAGATACAGGCACCCCTGGTGCAATTTGTCATCAATAACCGAGTGAATAAATAAAAATGCAGACAAGAAGAGGTAGAATTTATTACTGGTTTCGCTACATGGTTCTGAAGAAAACATCAAATAGAAGAAAGCAATAGGGGGCCTAATTATTCAACTAATATCAACCTACCTACTGAAAATAAAGATCATAGTTATCATCATCAATGGCCCCAGAGTGCATGCATCCAATCTGCTAGCTCAAATAAGCTTTTCTACCGAGATTGGAGACATAAAGTTGTTCCTGCAAGATGTATCATTGAAGTAAATGTCAGAGGTGTTCAATATGAAAAAAAACAATTAGACCACACGTCTTCAAAGTTGAGGCTGGTATATGCTTTGAAGAAAGTAAAACTACCAATTTGCGAAGATGCTGGCATAAATTTGAAGATAATTAATTAAAATTAAGCTATGTACATCATAAACTCTCATAGTTTTTTCTTTCTCTTCTTTTTCTCATTAAAGGCTGCGATGCAGCAATGCTAGAGAAATGAAACTATATATATATATATATATTATATATATATATATATATATATATATATATATATATATATATATAATATATATATAATATATATAGGGAGCTGATCCTCTAAGAACGGTTCTCACGGATTTCTGTGAGAACTTTCACGTGGGTCGTCGGATCTGATAAATCAAATCAAATAAAACTAGATCTCTATCAGATCCGACGGCCCACGTGAAAGTTTTCACATGAATTCGTGAGAACCGTCCTTAGAGGATCAACACACACACACACACCACACACACACACACACACACACACACACACACACACAACACACACATATATAGACACACACGTATAGTTGTCTCTTAGATTTCTTCCCTGGAGATATAACTAGAAATCTATAACAAGCAACTAGAGGTTCAGTCTAGACAACTGTCAAAAGATCTAACTTAAGGGAGCAAATTGCCTACTTGAAGGGCCAGTCTTGTTGCCAGTTAAGTGAGAGAGAGGAAATGAAAATGCATCGCAAGTGTATAGAGAAACAAAGTCAGAGAGAAATAAAGGGAAAAAATCAGGTTAAAATGAGGGGAAATCTAAGCAAATTTTTTCTTCAAGAGCCAAATTACAGCTAGAGAAATGGAAGCAAAGAACTACATCACTGTCTTCCATCTGGCATTTAAAGCCCATAATTTTCTATGGAAAAAAAAATATCTTAAGTGATAATGTGGATGTTTTAAATTTTTCAATCTTTCACTGCATCTCTTCAAAGTGGTAGATATCTGATACTCTTACAAGAAAAATAAACCGAAAGGAAAGTTTAACACTTTTTTTAAGCATGAATAGTGAACTAGGAGCGCCCCCGCGGGAAAAAAATTCCATTAATAAGCATTTAATGAAACAAAGTACAATCATGCACAAAAAACCCCGACAACCATACGTTGAGACATACCGGTGCTTCAGGGGTAAAAGGCCACCTAAGGAAACTTTAGCAGTTATTCCCAAAAAAAGACACATCACATAACCCATACAAAAATTCCTATCTAGAGACTCATGACAACAATGAAAATAATCTTAGCTGGGAGTTATATTAGGTTCCTAAAATTAACTATTATTTTTTCAATGGCAAGATATAGATAAGAGCAATGCAGATCGACAACAACAAAATTTGTTCTCATGCTTTAGGAATTTATGTCATATTAGATAATATATAAGCAATATACATTTCATGCACAATGCATGCCAGTACCAGTTATTGTTGATTTGCTTGTCAGAGATTTGGTAGCATGATACAGAATTGACATCTGACCTCAAATATCTTGACTAATTCTGCTTTAATGCGAGATCAATCTCTTCAAATTATGATATCAACTATCAAACACCCAGACATTTCATAAAGAAATCAGTCTAAAGTACTGACCTTATGAGCGTACAACATAATCCTTAGGCACATATATTTCTCCCCCTACTTCTCCATGTTGCTCCCCACTGACAGTTTTCTGGCAGCCAAAAACTCAGCACTCATAGCATCCATTCCATGCTGCAAAGCTTCTTCTGCTGTTCCGTATCCATGCTCTTCAGCATACTTCCGTACATCCTCCGTTATTTTCATAGAACAGAACTTGGGTCCACACATGGAACAGAAATGTGCTACCTTAGCACCATCAGCGGGTAAAGTCTCATCATGGAAAGCCATTGCGGTCATAGGATCGAGTGATAGAGCAAATTGATCCATCCATCGGAACTCAAATCTGGCCTTGCTCAAGGCATCATCCCAAGCTTGTGCATGGGGGTGGCCCTTTGCTAAATCAGCCGCATGGGCAGCTATCTTATAAGCTATAACACCCGCCTTCACGTCATCCCGATTTGGCAACCCAAGGTGTTCCTTAGGTGTCACATAACAAAGAAGTGCAGTACCGAGGGCTCCAATGTTAGCAGCACCAATGGCAGAGGTGATATGATCATATCCAGGAGCAATATCAGTGGTTAGTGGGCCAAGTGTGTAGAAAGGTGCCTCGTTGCACCATTCCAACTGTTTTTCCATGTTTTCTGGAATTTTGTGCATAGGAATATGTCCGGGTCCTTCATTCATTACCTACATAACAAAAAATTATTGTGAGAAAAGGCATGGTGAAGACAGAACAAATTCAATTCCAGAATGCTTTATCTAATTGACAAGATTCAATGAAAACGTTACAATCATAATTATACAAATGTACTACCCTTCCTGCAGAGAAACAAAGGAATACAGGTCCAGGACTACCTTAACAATGCCAATACATTAAAAGATCATGATAGTCTGAGATTCCTAATGGTTGAAAGTCACTAAAATAAAGCGTATCTCTGAGAAAAGCAGCACAGTGCAATCTAGGTGTAAAGATGAAGGCTACACTGCTAAAAGCAATGATCTGTTGTTCTGTAAATAAACCATATATCATTGGTCGTACACTAACAAAAGTTGATAATTGATGAGCAGCTTATATAAGTTCATGTTGCATTATATTACCAGATACGGAATAGATTTTAGTGATGAATAATTGAGGAATCAGGGTCAAATAGTCACTGTAGAATACCTGCACATCCTTTTCCCAAGCCCGGCGGGTCAGCTCGCCCTGTGTCAAAAGTTCTGCAAACTGAGCATTGTCATTGGCATCATAAATTGAACCAGGTCTCAGTCCATCACCAATGGACAGTGCCACATCGTATTGATTGCATATGTCCAGGATGTCATCCAATGCTCATAGGCAAAATTTTCCTTGTGATAAGCTAGGCACCATTTTGCATGAATAGATCCTCCACGTGAGACTATTCCAGTCATTCTTTTAGCAGTAAGAGGGATGTAGCGCAGCAGTACTCCGGCATGAATAGTGAAATAATCCACACCCTGCTCAGCTTGTTCGATAAGAGTATCTCTGAAAACCTCCCATGTAAGGTCTTCAGCAATGCCATTCACTTTCTCCAATGCTTGGTAAATCGGTACGGTCCCTACTGGCACAGCAGAGTTGCGGAGGATCCATTCACGTGTCTCATGGATATGGCGCCCTGTTGAAAGATCCATAATTGTATCAGCACCCCACATTGTTGCCCATTGAAGCTTATGAACCTCTTCCTCGATGGAGCTCACAACAGCTGAGTTTCCAATATTTGCATTCACTTTGACCAGGAAGTTTCTCCCAACAAGCATTGGTTCTAATTCCAAGTGTTTCTTGTTGGAAGGGATAATAGCACGTCCACGAGCAACCTCTGACCTCACGAATTCTGGCTCAAGCTTCTCGCGAGCAGCACAGAATAACATCTCTTCTGTTATAATTCCCTGCTTGGCATAGAACATCTGTGTGTATCTGGGTCCACCTAACTTCTCGCGTCTGTCAATCCAGTCTTTCCTTATCTTAGGAAGACCTGCACAATTAAAATTCAGAATGAGATAACATGAAGGTTTCTTTAATATGACAAGATTCTGTATTTTTAGTAGGAAGTTATGAAATCCCTTAGGATCAGCATACTGGAAAGGAAAATTTAAATCTTACGGTTTATTTTTTTCTTTTAAGTAATCAACTTTTCCAAGAGCATCAAAGACAAAAATTTACCAAATAATATAAGAAATATATTATTCATATCAGATTAAAATCCCCAAAGTAACAAATATTACTGCTAGCATCATAGACAAAAATGCTGCAACTATAAAAAGTATGCCATTTTTTTAATTAGAATCAGAAGTGTTATATCAGTAGCCCGTGATGGTATTGTAGTAATCCCAAGGATATTATCTAGACATGAAGGGAAATTCTATAAGTTCAATATGACTAAGGTCAACCTGCGACACAATAACAATAGAATGGAACAGTGAAGAGAGTGATATATGAGAAGATACCGAACAGACAAAATCATTACTAGATTATGCCATCTTGATCCGCAGATTATAACCATTATCCGCAAATAGAAAAGCATTCAGAACAATTGGACGTAAAAATATGTTACTGTGAAATCAGGGGGAGAAAAAGAGAGTGAGGCCCTGTACAAAGTGGAATTACGTTTCAAACTCCTATAAATGATTAAGTTCACGATATCAGAAACTAGATGTTCGTTCACTTACCCACATGTGGGTTTACATTTTGTGGACCACTAGTGTCATATGTATCAAGGAATTGATTCTCTCCAGACAGATGGACTCGACGTTTCAAACTCATATATATGATTAAGTTCACGATATCAGTAACTAGATGTTAGCTCACTTACCCACACTCATATATATGATTAAGTTCACGATATCAGTGACTAGATGTTAGCTCACTTACCCACACGTGGGTTTACATTTTGCGGACCACTAGTGTCATACGTATCAAAGTATTGATTCTCTCCAGACAGATGGACTCGACGGAATGGAACCTTAAGCACATGACCCGATTCCTCATGAACAACCTCCCTGCAAACCAAGGACAAAACATCATTATGCTGTATTTTATTGGTCAATTGAGTAACTCCCTAAATTCCACAAATATCAACCAAGAAACAGGAAAACAGTAATAATATACCAGCACTCCTTGGTACTCTTAGGAAAGCATTCTTCAAAAGCAGGAAGGGGAAGAAAATCAGGAGCTGAAGGATCAACGGTATGTCTCCTTTGCTTGGTATTTGCTGAGTTGGTTGAAGGGTCAAATGTTAGAGTGGCTCTAAGCCTAGAACTCTTAACACCGAAGCATACATCCTTGTCCCACACTTTTGAGACATGTCTCCCTTCAAATCCTGGCAAAAAAGCAGAGTTTGGCAATTTGGAGCCAGCAAGGTTGCTCTTACTCACCACAGAGGAGAATGTTGGGTGAATGGACGCCATCGCTTTGGGGAAAACATAAAAATGAGTTATCAGAAAAATATTTATAAGCAACAACAACTTGTGTACTAATTCTAATAGGCTTTAATAATAACAGGCTATAGTAAAATTACAAAGTACATGTCGGGAGAAATAGAAATGTTTGATTAATTTTGAGGTTTGTGTTAACTATGTTAATATGCTGAAAGATATTCTGTGCATAAAACGCTTACAAGTATGAATATGATTGTCATGCCAGTAATACAACTCACATGCGGATAATGATAGGGTCCAAAAGAATAAGAAAAGAGATCTTTGAATGGTTTTCGATAGTCTTGAATGATTTTGATGAAGTATATAACAGAGTTTCAATGAGAGATAATCTGCTCGATCGTAAAAATCAAACAAGTGTCCACTAGTTGTACTGATATGATTATGGATATGTGTGATTATATGATGTCATTAAGGATACATATGATGGAAGTAGTAACTAGCATAAGAATAATTGGAGGTAGATAGAGATTTTTATCTATCATAGGTTGACCACTATTAGACCCTTGTCTCCTGTATTGGGTACGGATGAACTTAATTAGGCATGCTCAAGATGATGTATCATCTGTTAGCAATTTTCAAAAATAATAAATCGATTGTATATAAACTTAAGAGCGGAAGCAATAGATCGTACTTCCAACCTTAGCAATCAAATTCAAATTCTTATTGTAATAAAATAAATAACATCAGAATTTTTGGGATTCATTGGCTAATCTATCTAAAATTTTATATCTATGAAAAGATAAATCTCATAGACTTTCTTATAAACTAGAAACCCTTATCCCTTAAAAATAAAATTTTCTCTTGACATATCCTCTTCCCATCAAAAAAGACATAGGAGTAAGATGGGAAGTTGTAACTCCACAAACTATGTCCCACATTTTAGGAAAAATAACTGTTGGTGGGTTTTTTTTCTTTTAAACTTCTAATGGGCCATAAACTGAAAATGGTTATATTTTATTAAAATAAGGTAATATCCAACATTCTCCCACTTGGCCCATAAAATACCTAACATGTATTAAAATTAATACATGAACAAATTTTTTTCCTATATCCTTATACTCAAGCAAAAGAATTTAAATCACATGAATCATGGCGGCAAGTCCTCTAATATTAAATATTACCTTCCATGTATTACAATGTAACGTTCTCATTTGAATGAGAACAATGTGTGAGTCAGATCTTTATGAATGAGCTTCCAAATACTCATTCAGGGTCTATTTAATATTCAAACATGCATATTGTCATTCTCTCAACTTTATGTATACAAACAGTAAATAAGAAGGCAAATTTGAATCAACTAGAGTTTTCATATTGACCAAAAGCAATACAAATATAAAGAGTATCTCAATTACAGAATAGAACTGAGTCCCATATACTCAACATGTTCTTTATAAGCCTTAGGTGGCAATCCTTTCGTCAAAGGATCCGCAATCATCAATCTACTACTAATATGATCAATAGCCATCTTGCTTGATTTCACATGTTCCCGAAGTTTTAAATACGTTATGTCGATGTATCTGCTGTGACTTTCACTTTTATTGTTCTTGGCCAAAAAAACACTACAACGGAGTTATCGCAGTGAATCTTCAATGGCTTAGAGATTGAGTCAACAATCTAAAGTCCTAAAACAAAACTCTTAACCAAGTAATTACTTGGACATTGGTTCGTGTTAAATTTGTCACTTTTAATAATTGGTGCTATACGAGGTGAACAATCCTTCATATGAAATCTCTCAAGAATTTTATTGATATAGGTTTCTTGAGACAGTTCTAATATTTTTTGAAATTCGTCTCTGTCAATTTTTATGTCAATAACATAAGAGGCTTCACCCATATCTTTAATGTCAAACTGTTATGAGAGAAATCACTTCACTTCATGAAGCAAGCCCAAATCACTTGAAGCATGCAAAAATATCATCCACATACAGAACTAAAAAAGATGATTTTACTCCCACTGACCTTATAGTATATACACTGATTCATAACATTCTTTATGAAACCAAATGAAGAAATAACATTATGAAATTTTAAGTACCATTGGCGGGAGGCTTGTTTTAGCCCATATATAGATTTCTTAACCTTACAAAGTAAATAACAAAGCTTACTAAATATGCAATGAAGCAAAAATGAAAATTTTACCCATGTAAATTAATCCAAACAAAAAATCAACACATCATCATAACCTTTCCTGTGGGCATAGATTATGACACGCAATATTTTTTTAATGATTACTTTATAATGGGACTAGTATTTATTTTCATACAAAAAAAAATTTCTAGACTTGTGGGCAACTAGAATTTTTTTAAATATAGTTCATTATGTCATTCTAATTAAACACAAATATAATAATCATCCTGTGGGGTAAATCACTATATTCTAATGTTTAATTACAATTGTTGATGTCATAAATGTATGTGAATAACATTAAATTTCTTCTTTAATGATTACTTTATAATGAGACTAGTATTTATTTTCATACAAAAAAAATTCTAGACCTGTGGACAACTAGATTTTTTTGTCACTTAATATCATCATAATCAAGAATGTTGTGATAATTACTTAATTAATCAAATGTTACTTTAATATGACATCAAAATTGCCTAAAATTAATGATAATCATGTATAAGTAGTTATTCTAAATACTACTTACAAAAGAAGTAGTTAATCCATACATGTATCATTCAAAAATTCAATTTATCTCAAATAGATAAATATGAGAATTAAATAGCAAATTTATCTCAAATAGATAAATATGTACTTTACGATCTCATTACAAACAACCCTTAAATGTAATATACAGTTTCTAGACTGATTCTGTAAATTCTGAATTGCAAAAAAAATACTGAAATTAATTTGGACTAATACTGTAAATACTAAATTTTTGTAGAATTGTAGAAAAGTCCCTGGATTCAGATTTTATTTTCAGAACAGTCACAGTATGTAAATTGTATTTGCATAAAGATACTGGAATATTAACAGTGAGTCTAGAATCTAAACAGAAATAAATTTCTAGTATAATTCTATTTTTATCAAAGATTCTAATATAAAAGAGAGTCAAATTCCAACACAATAAAGATTGAATTTATCTTTATTCTCCAATAATTAATGAGATAAAATTCAACAAACATTCTATTAGAATATGTTATTCAGTAAAGAGATAACAAACTTTATTTTGCATTATACAAAATTTTATATCCTCTTCCCATCGAACAGGACATATAAATAGGAGTAAGATAGGTAGTTGTAACTCCACAAACTATGTCCCACATTTTAGAAAAAATAACTGTTAGTGGGTTTTTTTCCTTTTAAACTTCTAATGGGCCATAACCTGAAAATGGTTATATTTTATCAAAATAAAATAATATCCAACAGCATCATGATGCATAATGCTTCTGTTTATTATTATTGTTATTATTATTAGGGAAAGACGCAGGCCTTAACTCGAGAGTCCCTCCCGGAGTATATTGTATAAGTGGGTAAGAAAAGTGACGGTATAATTTACTATTATTATTATTAGGGAAAGAGGCAGGCCTTAACTCGAGAGTCCCTCCCGGAGTTTATTGTATAAGTGGATGAGAAAAGTGAAGGTATAATTTATTATTATTATTATTAGGGAAAGAGGCAAGCCTTAACTCGAGAGTCCTTCCCGAGTGTATTGTATAAGTGGATGAGAAAAGTGAAGGTATAATTTCAAAAGTAGAAAAGTTGAGAAGCTTTAGAATATATCATATTTATTATTAGAAAGAAAAAAACAGAATTTATAAAATGAAACTTCCACAAAGTCAAAATGGGTTATAGCCAACTAGCTATGAAATGTCAATGGGTTTCACTACTTAAGGATCAATTTTTCATTATGATGGGACTAGGGAGATATATATAGTTCATAGAATCAAATATGTGCATCAATAGAATATACATGAACTACAAGAAAGTAACAAGTGTCAGAACTTGCATAGAAGATTAGCATTTACCCACTCAGCAAATAAAGAAAAACAAATAAATAAGTGTCAAACATAATGTCATGTTTTTTTTCCTTTGATTAAAATGTCTTTTGGTTGGTATCTGAGACTTCACCACTATGATAAAAGTGGGCATACTAAGCGTTAGACAAATCAAAGTGATGTGGTTCAAAGATGCACAATCAAAGGATTCTATTAGCAAGAACAACTGATTGAAGATCTACACTTTTTTTCTTTAACAGTGACAATGAATAACAAGGATAAGTATTTTCTCTCCCTTGTATTCTCCTCCTCCTAATTACCCAAAAATGAAAATAAATTAAAGCTGAAATTGAGTACACTAACAAAGCGTAGCTAGCCTACTTCATTCCACAAATTCGTGTACCTTAATTTGTAATTTAACAAAAAAAATCTGCAAGTTATGAGTCAAGCAATCCAACACAGTTTCTCATACTTCATCATTCCCTCTAAAATTTCACTAATTTTGGGTTTCTCAGAGGAATTTACAAACAAAAAATAGCATTCACCCTAATTATACAATGATGATGATAATGAGAAGAAAACAAGCGTTCATGTTAAAGGGGAAAAAGAAAGCTCACCTTGAATCTTCTCTTTCTTCGAGCAGCAGCAGGTAATTTGTTGCAGACAGAACCTGCGAGCTCGAGGGATATTTGTAGGGTTCTTGAGATGAGAAACCTTTTTGATACAATCACGAGTATTCTTCATCACGTCCACACACTTGCCCATCAGAGGGCTGTGCTTACGTCACGGGTTTGAATCTTTGAGAATGAGCGGGTGCGATGTATCAGCCCTCTTTTCGCCCGCCGGGGGTCGGGGTGGGGGGTATCAGAGAAAAAGGCTCGGGCCATGTATTAGTTGGCCCAGCTGCCAGCTGCATCCAGATACTTTTAGCAACAGATCTTTTGGGCCGTTATCTGAACATTTTCAATGGACGGCTGGTGTTTCGATACCCTCAGGGCCCGTTTGACATGAAAAATATAAACTAGATTTCTGTTTGCGGTGGTACCGAGCGGCGAAGAGGAGAGAGAAGAGAGGTGAGAAAGCAGGAGAGGAGAGATGGGAATGGGAAACGGTGAGGGAGTGGGAAGAGAGGATAGAGGAGCAAGGAGGCGGGAGGCGACGGAGGGGGAGGAGAGAGCCTCTCATTTCTCTGTGCCTCTCTTTTTTAGATGACAGACGGACGGATAAAGTGCAAGAATGAGTCACGGGAGAACCTCATTTCGCTCGGTTTGATTAGAAAACTGGCAATACCAGATATCCTCTAAAAAAGTGAGGTGACCTGACAATGTCAATTTTCTGAGCTATTTGGAGAGAAAAATTGTCACTACCTTGCCAAACAAACACACTCAGCTTGAAAAACACCGTGAGGCCCACAACTTCTGAGAAAAGCAACTTTTCACTCCATTTTTTAGGAAATAAACGGACCCTTGGCCCGCTTCGACCTTATCTCCTTGGACTTTTATCTCCCGTGTGTTCCGTTTGTCTATACGAAGAGAATATTCTCTCAAGTCTTTTTTGGTTTTTTATATGCCCACTTTTAGAATATATATATATATATATATATATATATATATATATATATATATATGAAAATTTTCAAATGAGAACTTTCTCATAATAAGCTTCGTGAGAAAACCATATAAGAGAGATTTTATGGATGATCCGAACCGTTCATCTTGATCTACATACTCTAATTAGACTACCAATAAAAAATCACGCGATTCCAACTTTTTTTACCTATGCATCAAGTGGCATCTTTATTCTACGGTGAATATAACGTATGTTTTGTAACCACTTGTTTTATGAGTAAAAAAGCTCGGACTCGCGTGATTTTTATTGATAGTCTAAATAAAGTATATAGATTAAGATGAACGGTTCGGATCACCCACATTGAAGCTCCTATATAGTTTTCTCACGGTCTTCGTGTGAGAAAGTTTCTCACACGAAGACTACTCTATATATATATATATATATATATATATATATATATATATATATATATATATATATATATATATATATATATATATATATATATATATAGGGGGGAATCTGTACCCCAGCCGCCAGCTGAGAGAGACTCTCTCAGCTGGCGCAACATGGCTGAATTTTAACAACAATTTTGGGTGCTGGTACCATGGTCGCAGTCTGTGATTAAGTCGCAGTGTTTTTATGAGATTTGCTGCCATGGTCGCAGTCTTTTCTGAGGTCGCAGTCCTAATTACACTGAAAATATATGATTTTTTAGGACCGCGACCATATTACAATAGATTGCGACCATATTACAGTAAGTTTGAGACAATTTTGAAGTGACAACTGAGAGAGTCTCTCTCAGCTGGCGGCTGAAGTACATTTTTCTCATATGTGTGTATGTGTTATTGTACATCAGCTGCCAGCTGAGAGAGTTTTTCAGCCGGCGGGACGTGGCAACATAATAACCACGAAATTGTCATTATTTTTGGCGGTCAAAAACTAAAAAATCCCACCCGAATAACCCATCAGTCACTTCAAGAATCGCTTTGACGAAAATACCCTCACTCACAACTTTTTACTGTATGTAAAACCTTTCCTTCCAAAAAAAATTACATATCTGAAATTTTCAGTTCATCAATTCGAAAAATTTAGTGTTATTGTTTCCTAAATTTTCCGATCATTTTCGTTCAAAATTTATTTTTTTTTAAAAAGATCTGATCAAAATGGCGCCCAAGAAATCATCCGCGGAAAAAGGTAAAGGGGAAATCTAGGGGAATTTTTTTTTTTTAAGATTCTGTAACCCTTAATAGTTAGATTTTTTCCAGTTTTGATCTCCATTTTTTTTGTTTTTTAAAGAAAATTCCTTATTTTAATTTAAGTTCAATTAAAACTGATGAACTGAATTTTTACGGGAAGATTTTATTTTTTCTTAAAATTTTCAAGAATCTTGGTTTCTAAAATAAATTATTTAATTTTTTTTTAAAGCTTGCGACCATGGTCTCAAATAAAAGTAAAAGAGTCAATTTTTTTTATTTAAAGAAGTAAGAATCAAAATTAAGTATATTTATGCGATTTAAAACAGTATTTTTTATTTTTTACATTGAAACATTAATCCAAGTCACAGTTTAAGATGAAAAGAAAATAGGAATTAACGATCTTATTAGAAATTTATTTTTTTAATTTTTTTAATTTTTTAACACATCAACCGAGGTCACCGTGATTTTTTCATTTCCCTTTTTGTCGACTTGGGTCGCAGTTATTTATATTAGCGACTTAGATTTATGCGACCTTGGTCGTACGCGGTCTTTAAAAAATATTTTTAAAAAAATTATTAACGTCCGTTTGATTTTTAAGATTATTTTTTTTTAACTCTGTGACTGATGTCGCAGTGTTGCCGTCATTTTTCTCTTTTTTTTTGGGGGGGGTCTGGTCGCAGTCTGTTCAACTAAGTTAGTCTAATAGGATACTACGACCCTGGTCGCAGTATGATGTTACAAAGGCCCCTTCATGATAAATTAATTAGTTTAATTAGAAAATTGTGTCCTCTTTCGGAGTGTAATATAACTGTGCGACTTTGGTCACAATGTTTTATGTTCTATTAAGTTAGCCTAATAGGACACTGCAACCCTGATCGCAGTATGATGAAACAAAGGACCTCATTGATTAATTATTTGGTTTAATTTGAAAATTGCGACCACTGTCGCATTGTAATATAACAGTGCGACCTTGGTCGGAGTGTCATAGTTTTTTAAAAACTATTGCGACCAAAGTCGCAGTCTTTTTTCTTTTCAAATTTTATTTAAAAATATTGCGACCTTGATTTTTATACTAATGTTGTTAATGTTTCTGCATCTATAGGAGAAGATGAGGAAGGAAGAGGAGGAGAAAAGGAGGCAGTTGCAGGAGAAGGAGGAGAAAATCGTAAAATTCAAGAAAAGGAGAAGAGGAGGAAAGAGCAGGAGGAGAAGAAGAAGAAGAGGATGGAAGAAGAGGATGAAAGCAGGAGGAGAAGGAGAAGAAGATGATGGAGAAGAGGAGGAGGAGAGAAGCAGAGCAAAAGAGGAAAAATCAAGGGGAGAAGAAGCGAAAGGAGATGAGAGAGTAGATGGAGAAGCATGCGGAAGAGGAGAAGAAAAAAGAAGAGGAGCATGATAAGGAGAAGAGGAGGAGAAGAGGAGACAGTTGCAGGAGGAGGAGGAGAAAAATCGTAAAATTCAAGAAGAGAGGAAGAGGAGGAAATAGTAGGAGGAGAAGGAGAAGAAGAGGATGAAAGAAGAGGAGAGAAAGAGGAAGGAGGAAGAAGCGGAGGAAAGAAGCAGAGCAAAAGAGGAAAAATTAAGAGGAGAAGTGAAAAGAGATGAGAGAGCAGATGGAGAAGCAGGCGGAAGAGGAGAAGAAAAAGGAAGATATTAAAAACTAATAATGAGTTCCGAATTTGTACTGCGATCAAAGTCACAGTCATGAACTCAGAGGCTGTATCGATTGCTTTTAATGCGACAATAGTCGCAGTACGCATAAATTCGTCTCTGTCAAAAATGTATCTATTTATTAGCATTCTATAAATATAAGAGAGACAGCGATCACGGTCGCAGTTAATGAATCATATTTCAGGTCGCACTGCGACCATGGTTGCATTGCCTAATTGGGAACTGCAATACATAATTTAAATTTTGTTAAAATAATTAATTTAACGAAAAGTAAACATGATCGTCCCTTTCTTTTTTATCGTGAGAAACTAAAATAATAATAACTGCGTCTCAAAATATATGAATTTTGAATCGATTTTTGAAAACTGAACAATCACCTGAAAAGTATACATTTTTCGAAAAAAACAGATAATAAATTTATGTCATATTCACGTCATTTGAGAGCATAAACCTTTTAGAATTTAACCACAATGATGCTGCTGCTGCATTTAACCAGGGAATCTACAGTGGCGTTCTCATAGAAGACATCAAAGCATGGTCAGCGGTTTATTTTATTTGGTCTTATCTTCATCAAGAAGTAAGGCTGATGATTGCGCGTAAAAAAAGGCAAGCTGGAGAGAACCAACCAGGATCGTGCAGAGGATAGCTCGGAGGACTGACTTTTTCTAGAGTTCCTGATGATTTCAGATTGTAGCTGTATATTCCGTATTCTGGTACAGGCAGTTAGCATGTTACGAGTGAGAGCAGTATCGTAGGCTTTTGCCGCAGTTTTGCCTGCTTTTCTTCCCTTTTGTAGTTCCCAGGCCTCAAGAATGGCGAATTTGTAATTCATTTTCCTATTTTTCAATTTGGCTTCCTGTAATTAATTTGGTGTAGTTCCCTCGAGGTTCTCTGTTGTGGTTTGTTCTTAATTCTCAGGATATTAATCCTAATAAGATAATAAATAAGCAGTTCTTCTGTAAGTTTCTTTTGAGCTGCATGTCTACAGCTGTGTTCTTTCTGTTTGCCTAAAAATGTTCAACTCCAAGGAATCGCCAAGTGGGATCTGTGTACAGTCGTTAAACATGCCTGTGACTGTTGGATGGTGGACTTTTGAAGCGCAACTGCCATTAATTTTAGATAATAAAAAAAACTATCCTTAATTTTGTCCTTTTTTTTCACCTACAAAACCTTTATTTATTAATTAAAAAAAACAGCACGACACCAGATGCGTGGTGAACTGTGGGCTGCTGTCTTAATGCTCAATACTCGTTTTCTACAAAATCCAAATCAATCAATAAATAAAAGCAGGGCCCTTTCTTTCTCTCCTTTCTTTTCCCCTCCCCACTTTTTGTTGTTCCCTCCTTTTCCTCTGATTAGTGTTTTTTCTGCAAAAATTAGTGGCTTATGTCCTTGACACGTAAAAAAAAAAAAAAAAAAAAATGCCATCTTTGGATATCAGACAATTGGACAAGACTGGCAAGAAGATATTTCTTGCTGTCTAGAACGTCGGCCGTCAGAGAGGTGATTTGGCCACGTTAATCTAAACAAAACAATATCAATGCAAATGATCCTCGGATCGAATCCCAGTCAGCAGATTCAGAGACAAGGCCCGTTCTCGATGAGAAGCAGGAAGAGCAAAAAAGAAATGAAAAGAACATTTATTTTTCATTTTTTTTTTCGATTTTTTTCGCGTCAATCAGATCTGAAGATCCGATAAGCATTAGGGTTTGCAACTTTATTCTAAGAATAGATATCCATGTCACACCTCAAGTGAGTTCATATGCTTCTATTGACTAGAAGCCATCCTATATGTACTAACCGATGAAATTTGTTCTGAGCTTTGAATTAGCCTCTAGCCCATTGTCATCACAATCATCATGTCACTAGCAAAGCACTTGTTTATGTCTTGGGCTTGAAGCCACCCGATCAAATTAATTTTTCGCCTCAATATTAGTTGTAACAATTAACCATCACAACTTCATTACTCTAAACTAAGATTTAATAACCTTTTAACGATTAGTTTTATTTTGTCCCTGGTCTTGTTGAGCTTTGTTAAATTCAGAGTCGAGTGCGGGTGTTGCACGAATGTTTCTGACCTTATATTTTTCTTTTACGGTTTCCTTTCTTTTGATCAACTTCAGGGCATCACAGCTCACATGGGACAGAAAATGAGTTTCATTTTTATTGATTACCTTATTCAAATAAATTTTACCGCCTGAAAGATGTAGTCGTGTAGAAGCACTGCTTTAAAAAAATGATGACCGGTTTCTCGTCTGGATGTCGAAATGACATCCTCTTCTAACGATAAAGACTCCCTAGTAAATTACCAGCACTCGGCCTAAGAATAGTAGATATAAGAGGGCAGCAAAGAATACTTGTAGCTTCGCTAATAACAGCTCCCTACGCGAGGATCACGCGCACGTTCAAACTGTTGCAATAACTTTGAGTTTTGGAGTCGTCGTAAAACCCGAAAAATCTTAACAGAAAACAAATAATACGTAGCCATTCAAGGACGAACCCCCTTGAATGGTGATGCATTCGTATCCACAGGTCGTGGACGCGCGGCAACTGACCCGACCCGTTCAGTTTGGCGCGCGCGTGACAAGACAACCCATGCCCAACACTCATAATAACAGGATATAGATGAGTTAGTATATATGTCACTCAATCTCTTTTCACTTATTCAATGTGAGACTAAAAACTAAAATCAAATTGAAAGAAACTCAAATTTTTCTTCCAAAACAAAACTCATATCCAACACTAATCACCATCAAGTCCGCCGTACATATGTAGTAGAATACAAGTGATATTATACTGTATAACTTCAAATTCGGTCAGCCAAAATCTGTTTCTCAGTATTATTTTTCTGTATTTAATTTGTTTATTTATTTAGATGCTCACAACCAGCAATTCCTCCTCAATAATCAATTTGTCTCATTTCTTGTGTCAAATCCTGAAAGCCACGTCGATGACTCACTCACTGACGTCAGCTTATTTATAATTAATATTTAATTTCCTTTTCTCCCCTTGAAATGGTCGAAAAGAACGTTAGATTACTATTTGGATGCACATGAGAGCAAACATATGATATAAAACAGACTACATTAAAAAAAAAAATATTCAGGTGCGGAGTCTCAATAAACCCACACCTCAACTCACATGGTTTTTCATCAAAATGAAAAAAGAAAGAAAAAAGAAAGTGACCTTTGATTTTGTTCTCTTGTGATTAGCCTCTTGATCTCAACTGCTGCATGGGGACATGCCTTTTTACCTTGAGTTTAAGCTACATAAAAATCTGAATTATTGGGAGAGAATTCACGAGGATAAGGGGTTGTGTACATTGAACAAACCCTTGGATTTCGATTTGGTGGACGGTGCAGCATGCAGTCTATAAAATTTGAGAGCCACGCACCAAAAAAAAAAAAAAAATTTGATGGCACGATAGTAGTATAATATATTATGTATGTATATGTATAGCAATTAGGTTTGACTGACTGCATGCCGCATGGTCCACCGAACCAGAGCTCGACTAAAACACTTGGGTTCATTAACGAAGGGACCAAAATCTTGCTGGCATTTGGGGTCTGCCACTGAGCTGCTGCCACTTTTGTGAATGCATGCGGGGGCTGTTCATGAAGAGCCAACATGGATGCATCCATCCACGATGATATGTGATGGAGAAAGGAGGAGAGATTGTCTCGCACTGTTAACTTCGTTTACACGTGTGTTGTGTGCAGTGGTTGATGTAAGAGATTTTTTTAGTGTGACCGTAGATATAATAAGAATTTTATTAGGCACGTAAATACATTAAGAAAAAAAAAGAGAAAACAAAAAAAAATTGCACCAAATGGCATATTTTTATAAGTTATCACTTAAGTTAAAATTCTAAAATATATTTATTATAGTAAAAATAATCTAAAGAGAAGGGATCATATAAAAAAATTACAAATTATACATATTATTTCATATATTTTATAAATCTAGTGTTAATATCAGTCCACACTGATGTGTATGTAACTGTCTCTGATTCCGTACGCGGTTGATGCCTTTGTTGGGACCGTGGTCCAACACAATGACAAGGTAATCTAAATATAAAAGTATCTTGATAATCTTATCTTGTTTCTTTCTACTGACTCCAAATTTAAAGAAGAAATATAGTTATATTTATTTGAAATTAGTGGTTGTGATACAAATCAATAATCTTGCGACTTTTGCAAACCACACGGAAGCATTTATTTTGTTTAAAAGCCAGTTCGACTTGAATTACACACTCATACACATGTATGTACATATACGAATCTTTCGATGCATTATAAGGAATAGTCGACAGTGTAGCTCAATTTTTTTATATAGAGAAAATCTTGATATTTATAAGTTAATTTATAACTTTTAATCATGAAGGAAATACTTTTTGAAACCGTAATACACCAATCTTCTGTTGTCCAATAGAAAAGGCCAACATATTTGTATATTTCTGAAATAACAACAAAAAGTACAAAAAAGAAGAGATGTGTAATTTGGGTGAACTTAAATTTTGGTCTATTTAAAACTGAGCATATTAACAGGACTAGGATAAAAACGCAGTCAACTTCACTCCTACGTGGCACTTTTTAACGGTGGATCTGCTCACTCTAAGGAATTTTCTCCCATATACAGACAAACAAAAAATCAGACATAAAATAAAAATTAAATTATTTAAGATAAAGCATTTATTTTAAAATCTATCACTTGGTCTCAAAAAATTTAAAATTTTTTGATAGTTTTTTCTTTTCTTTTCTTTTTTTGTCTGGATTCATCCCATCGGTTGACATAACAAGACAACGAGAGTGCTTTTATTTATTAAATAAAAAATAAAGTAAATTAAAAAATTAAAAAGAAAATTAACCCAGCACTAGATAACAACCTTATAAAATTTTGGTTACTTATTATTAATTAATAATTTCATATCTTTCCACTTTCCTCTTTCTCTCCTCTCTCATCAGCAGACACTGCCTCATCATCATCATCAGCGAAAATTCGGGCTGATTGATGTTTCCCTAAATGATCAGCCCCCAAATTCCTCAACCCCTCTCAAATCGGAATTCTCGGGATCCGATCCCGCTCTAAATCTCCTCCCAGATCTGCCCCAAACCCCTAGCGAGGGATCAGATCTAGCGCGATGGAGGTCCGAAACCTCAACAGATCGATGAGCTTCGGCATCTCCGATGTCGCCCTCGAGTGCGTCATGAACTACATCGACGACCCCTGGGACCGCGACGCCATCTCCCTCGTCTGCAAGAAGTGGTACCAGATCGACGCCATCACCCGTAAGCACATCACCATCGCCCTTTGCTACTCCGCCAGCCCCGACCGGCTCCGCCGCCGCTTCCCCCGCCTGGAGTCGCTCAAGCTTAAAGGAAAGCCCAGGGCTTCCATGTTCAACAACATCATTCCTGAGGACTGGGGAGGTTACGCGGGGCCGTGGGTGAGCGAGATTGCCGACTCGTTCTTGTGCTTGAAGTCGATTCATTTTCGAAGGATGATTGTCAAGGATGCGGATATTGGGGTCCTGGTTCGTGGACGAGGGCACATGCTTCACTCGCTGAAGCTGGATAAGTGCACAGGGTTCTCGACGGACGGGCTCGTTATCGTTGCTCGTTCTTGCAGGTATTGACTTCAGTTTTTCGTTGTTTGAATTATTGAAATAGTTGATATCTTTTGGATTCTATTGTTTCAAAATTCCTAATTTAGCTAATTGATTGGTCACTGAAGGTTGTTATTATGTTGCCATACTTGTTTGCTGCAGGATAGTTGAATTTGCTTGCTGTGTTAGATATTTAAGATAATCATTTAGTGATTTATTTGGATAATTGAATTTTGTGCGTGTAAAGAGTTGTATCGTATTGAATAACTGTGAAGGTTGCGTAAATAGACCTGTGTGGTGTTAATTGCTAGTTCTATTAAGGCTGTTCAGGTGCCTGTCTTCTGGCTGAAAGCAGTCTGTTTGATTTGACCCTGGAAGTTCATCCCCTCAAACGGGGCATTATTGACTTCTATTTGTTGAGCCTTTGACTTTTGCTTGTCCTATTGATGTTTTTTTTCCCTTTTCTTTTTAATTCCACAAATACAAATGATATTTCACTTGATATTTTTTTCTTATGCTGTGACCAAGAGATATTTTTTTGGACTTTCCTGAAAATGACGCATGCTCCTTGGATTGTTTGTCTCCGTTCATATTAAGAGATGCATGCCTGATATGACGAATTTAGGGGACCTGGCCATTAGCACTTTCTCAGGATTGTTCTAACTTGGTTACTTTTACTATGCTCCATCTCTTAAACTTCCATTTAGTTTAATTTAACTTATTGTACGCGAGACTGGTGGCATGTTATATGGAATGTTTCGGTTTTTTCTAGGTGCATGTTCGAGCAGGATGAAGTGTAGGGTTCCATGTCTCTGTCATGTCAATTCTTGTAACTATGGCTGGCTTCACTTTTATTATGTTTTCCTTTCTTAGTTCTCAATTGGAAAAAAAAAAGGTTAAATGTTGACGACAGTAGGTTGCACTACTTGTACAATTGGAAATAGCCACCATCATGTGTGTTAAGGGAAGTGTCTTCTACTTGTTACTTGTGGGTTGCTGTAATTGGTTCATCTTTTTTTATACTATCACCCATTTATTGATGATGTTAACCTTTCTTATCTTCAGTCAGCTCTTCAGAACATATGATATGTTCTTCTTATGCTAAATTATCTGGGTGCCTCACTTTGCCTCATGTTGACCATGTTTGAAAATGTGAATTTTACTCTATGTAGATTGCATTCACTGCAACCATTCAAAAGGAAAACGGAAATATTGCTCAGTCATATGCTTTTTTGTCATACAGAGGAACCGATCTTGAAATTACATCATCTTTTATCACCTATAGGAAGTTAACCATAAGAAGCTCAGAGGAGGAGCTGAGGATTGTATGGTGATAGAGAATGGAGGCTTTGAATCTGAACGCCAGCAGGCACAGTAAACTCTTTTGTAGAGGAAACGTCGATGCCTTGTAGCATAAAATTTATATGGGGCCATTTTTTTAGCACCCACCTCTAGGAAAGTAATCGATATTAGCGAGGAGGTTGATTATTTGGGGTTACATGAGAATGATAAAATCTTTAGTAAAACGAATGAAAAAGGACTTTGTGCAAAAGAAGATTGCTCTTTATCATGACTTCTATAGTCATAACTTCTGAAACTGATGTTTCCAAGACCAAACAATCCCATTACTAGTTTGTGTGATTCCAATCTGTTTTTTAGATTAGTTTTGTTATAGTTATTTATGTATGCATCTCCTATATCTTATTTCATGTTGGAAATATGAAGAATATATGTGAATCTTTGAGTTGAATTACGGCGAGATCCATTGATTGAATCAATTGGATAATGGTTGGAGTGTGTTCTCCTTTTATTGGAGATGAACGTGGTATATTTACATGTTCAATTTCGACTTCGAATGAATGAGATATTCAAGTCTAAAGATTGCCTAATTCAAAGCCAAAAAGGGGACTAAAGGTAGCTAAAAGCATTTAGTTCCACATTGACCACGGGATGAAAGTTTGAAGTGTTTAAATAGAGAAAAATGGGAACAAAGTGTGTGCCCTTTGGGTACTTAGAGTTTTCGCGCGTGATTAGGGGAAAACCATGCCCGCACATGCGCACGCGCGCCGCCGCCGCTGGCGGCCGGCCGGTGTTGGGCCGGGCTCAGGCTCGGGTGCGGGTTCCCTACCCGGTCCGGTTCTCTTTGAACCGGGTCTCACGGGTATGAGTTACGCGGATCATACCCGCTCCGCCATCCGGATCCGAACCGCCCAGCGCAACGGCTGTCAGTAAACCGCCGCGGACAGTTGGGCGGTTGCTGCAGTTGAAACGAACCGTTGCAACGGTTCAGACCAAACCGTTGCAACCGTTCGGTCGGTTTCAGACATTTTTACCCCTCCCGGAGCGCTATAAATAGCACTCCATATTCTCGAACAAAACACAACAATAAAAACAAACACAGAAATCAGTTCTCCGCGTTATGAAGTGAGATCTTCTCTCTGGCTTAAAGTGACTTCCAACAGGAAGTGAGAATTCTGCAACTCGAAGCGACTTCCAAGAGATTCTGCAAAATTCGTTCTGAAAGAGAAATTCAACAGATTCTTTAATAGAATTATTGTCTGAATCTGGGACTTCCAAAGAAAAATATTCTTCTACCTTCCTCCTTCCTCTTTAGTAGGTGCTCCTCCAAAGTAAAGACAAATATTCTCCCTGAAATTTGTCTTGGTCCTGCTGCTTCAATAATCCTGTGGAGGTACTGGTTAACTACGGTTCGACCGTACGGTGATTTGGTGTGCTATCCAAATACCATGAAGGAGTGTTGTATCTTGGGAGACCAGCGTCCAGTAACCCGTTAGCACCGGTGCGGGGGACGTAATTGTCTTAAGAAGATTCGCTTTATGCGTACCTCACTCCAAGTACTGTAAAAGTGAATTAATTTTCTTTATACAGGGGTTATACTGATATTCAGTATATTGAAACTGACTTATACCAGCCTAATTGGTGTTTAACCAAGGAAGGTAATTGAAAGGTGGTTTTTCAATTAAGGAACGTTCTATTGAACGGAAAACCTCCCACCTGATATTAATCTACCTGGCCAATTAGATTGATGATATTTCAGTGATATTGATTAGTTGTCAGATTGATCCTAGAAACTAACAATTTTAAGACAATTGTTGAAGTTTCTTACTTCTGTTCTGCTTGAACTTGCAGAAAATGTCTGAGATTAATCAAGACAGCTCAAGCAAGGCACCAAACATGCAGCTACATGCTTTGATGCCTACTCCACTTTCTAACCCGAAGCCGGAGAAGCCAGGAAAATTTGATGGCACAGAATTCATGAGGTGGCAACAAAAGATGCTCTTCTACTTGACCACTCTGCATCTGGTCAAATTCCTGCAAGAAGTTCAACAGAGATCGGAACTGATCGGGACTCAGTCCTTGCAGTCGATGCATGGACTCAAGGTGACTTCCTTTGCCAAAACTATATTTTGAATGGACTGGATGACTCTCTTTACAATGTCTACAGTCCTATCACAACGGCAAAGAAGTTATGGGCCAGTCTTGATAAGAAGTAAAAGACTGAGGATGCCTGTACCAAGAAGTTCGTCGTAAGACGATTTCTAGAGTACAAGATGGTGGACAACAAGACTGTGATCAGTCAGGTGCAAGAGTTCCAACTTATCTTGCACGAGATAGAGGCTGAAGGTATGATTCTACCTGAAACTTTTCAGGTTGCTACTATCGTGGAGAAACTCCCACCTGCATGGAGAGATTTTAAGAACTACCTGAAGCACAAGCGCAAGGAGTTGAAGTTGGAAGATCTTATTGTGAGGTTTCGAATTGAGGAGGACAATCGAAAGTCCGAGAAAAGGAGCAGTAAGAACTTCTATGAAGCCAAGACCAATGTGATCGAAGACTCAAAGGGAAAGCGTTTACTTCCAAAGGCTTAAAGCGGAAGAAGACTGCCAATGTTGCAGTGGTGGACAAAAAGTCTGTATATTTGTACCCAAAACTTATAAATAAAGGAAAACTTTCTGTTTATTTGCTTGAGTCTCCTACTTTATGGCATGCTAGATTAGGACATGTAAATTACAAGTCATTAAAAAACTTGTCTAATTTAGGATATATTCCTAAACTCAACTTGGAAGAAATTCGCAAGTGTAAGATTTCTTTTGAGGCCAAGTTAGCGAAAAATTCATTTTACTCAATTGATCGAAATACAGAACCTTTAGGTTTAATTCATAGCGATCTATGTAACTTGAAGTTTATGCTAACTAGATGTGGGAAAAAGTATTTTATTACTTTTATTGATGACTGTACAAGATACTGTTATGTGTATCTTTTAAACAGTAAGGATGAGACGATGAATATGTTTATAACATATAAAGCCGAAGTTGAGAATCAACTCAACAAGAATATCAAGATTCTAAAATCCGATAGAGGCGGAGAATATGAATCAAATGATTTTAGTGAGTTATGTGCTAAATTTGATATAATCCATCAAACAACAGCACCATATACTCCTCAGCAAAATGGAATTGCTGATCGGAAGAACAGAACTTTGAAAGAGATGGTCAATTCCATGCTCGTAAGTTCTGGAGCTCCGCAGAACTTGTGGGGGAAGCTCTGTTAACTGCAAATTATATTCTAAACAGAGTACCCCACAAGAAACTTGGTCTTATACCATTTGAGTTATGACATGGAAGGACACCTTCCTATCATTACCTCAAAATGTGAGGGTGTCTTGCAAAGGTGTTAGCACCATTATCTAAAAAGACTAAGTTGGGAGTAAGAACTATGGACTGCATATTCATAGGCTATGCCTTGAATAGTAATGCCTACAGATTTCTGTTTCATAAATTAGAAATACCAGATATTCATGTAAACATGATTATTGAATCTAGAGATGCTGTGTTCTTTGAAGACATCTTTTCATACAAACGCGAAACAGATAAGACTTCTAGGAAAAGAACACATGAGATGGCGTTCAGAGACGAAAGCCCCGAGGAACCGATTGTTAATGCGGAAATTGAACCAAGAAGAAGTCAGAGATCTAGAATCTCAAAATCTTTTGGTCCAGATTTCATAGCATACGCTATTGAAAGCGAGCCTCAAATATTTAAAGAGGTTATGTTTACCCCAGAAGTACAAATGTGAAAAGAAGGTATAAATAGCGAAATAGAATCCATATTAAGTAATCATACTTGGGAATTGGTAAACTTGCCTCCTGGCAGTAAACCAATTGGGTGTAAGTGAATTTTCAAAAGAAAATTAAAACCCGATGGATCTATCGATAAGTACAAGGCTAGATTAATAGCTAAGGGCTATCGACAAAAGGAAGGACTTGACTACTTCGATACTTATTCACTAGTAATAAGAATAACCTCCATTCGGATGTTGATTGCAATTGCAGTATTGCATAACTCAGATATTCATCAAATGGATGTCAAGACTGCATTCTTAAATGGTGAATTAAATGAAGAAATATATGGAGCAACCTGGAGGATTTATAGCAAAGGGCCAAGAACACAAAGTGTGTAATTGATAAAATCCTTATACGGTCTAAAGCAGGCTAAAAAACGATGACATGAGAAATTTGATAGTGTCATGATCAAAGATGGATTCACTATCAATGAATGCGATAAGTGTGTTTACACTAAAACAGTTAGAAATGCATGTATCATTGTTTGCCTTTATGTAGACGACATGTTGATACTCGGGACTAATATTGAAATTATTAAGTCCACTAAAAGAATGTTATCCAACAGTTTTGACATGAAGGATCTGGGAGTTGCTGATGTAATTTTAGGAATTAAAATCACCAGAACACCAGATGGAATCAGTCTATCTTAATCTCACTGCGTGGAGAAGATGATCGAAAGATTCAAGGATCATGAGATAAAGGAGAATACAAATTTTTTTTCTCTCACACATCCACCTTCATAAGAATACAGGAACTGGAATACGCCAGTTGGAGTATTCTCAGATTATCGGAAGTCTAATGTGTTTGATGAATTGCACTAGACCCGATATTGCTTACGCTGTAAGTAAGTTAAGCATATACACTAGTAACCCTAGTGATGAACATTGGACTGCTCTACTACGAGTATTGGGTTACGTATCACATATCAAGGAATATGCCTTGAGATATGGATAGTATCCACCTGTACTTGAAGGATACAGTGATGCTAATTGGATTGCAGATTCTGAGGAATCAAAATCAATTAGCGGATACGTATTTACTCTAGAAGGAGCAGCGGTATTTTGGAAATCTTTCAAACAAACATGTATTGCCCTTCCACTATGGAATCGGAATTCATAGCCTTAGATAAGGCCGGAGAAGAAGCAAAATGACTTCGACAATTTTTGGAAGATATACCATTATGACAAAAGCCAGTACCCGCTATATGCATACACTGCGATAATCAAGCAGCTATATCTAGGGCACAAAATGTTATATATAACGGTAAATCTAGACATATTCGTCGTAGACATAATACTGTTAAGCAGTTGCTTTCAAATGGGATTATCTCTATTGACTTTATCTCGTCAAAAGATAATTTAGCGGATCCGTTTACTAAATGTTTAAGTGGAGAGCGTATAAACTACGCATCGAGGGGAATAGGTCTAAAAGCCTAACCTTACCGAGTCAGTTTAATGGAAACCTCACTTAGCGACAGGAGATCCACGGACTAAGTTCAAGAGGAAAAACTAGTTATGATTGACTCAGCAAGTAAGCACTTAGGAGCTTAACTCCAATCCATTCCTAAGGTGCACATAAGTGCTTTCTACAAGTGGATTAAGGATAAGCTTAACGCTTTTAATGATGCCTATATCTTGTTACTAAACAAGTGGAGTAGAGTAGACTACTCTTAATAGGACGATCACCTATGTGAGTATAGAGTTGGGTCGGCTCTTTGGGAATTTCTATGGAGGCTGTTATTTCCTAAAGATACTCTCTGAAACTAAGAATGTCCAGGGCCAAAATGGACACAACCGAGAACCAAAGTTGATTTGGAAAGTTACTGTGTGAAGCTCGTTGACTTGGCTTACACTAACGGCTAACAGTTCAAGACCTAGTTCACTGATTAGCCAGTAAGTCCGATAAAGCTTTCGCTATGGAAGGTTCAAGACCTAGTTCACCTATCCTGATGCAGTTTTTTTTAAAGTACCTTTCACAATAGAGTCAGTCTCTTTGTGTGTCAATTCCTTGAATCTCCATTCATTGTGGGGGATTGTTGGAAATATGAAGAATATATGTAAATCTTTGAGTTGAATTACGGCGAGATCTATTGATTGAATCAATTGGATAATGGTTGGAGTGTGTTCTCCTTTCATTGGGGATGAACGTGGTATATTCACATGTTCAATTCCGACTTCGAATGAATGAGATATTCAAGTCTAAAGATTGCCTAATTCAAAGCCAAAAAGGGACTAAAGGTAGCTAAAAGCATTTAGTCCCACATTGGCCATGGGATGGAAGTTCGAAGTGT
Source organism: Agave tequilana (assembly GCA_038442645.1). Lineage (NCBI taxonomy): Eukaryota > Viridiplantae > Streptophyta > Magnoliopsida > Asparagales > Asparagaceae > Agave > Agave tequilana. Next base: position 49,530 of record JAVJIF010016199.1, on the reverse strand, counting down.
TTAAATAGAGAAAAATGGGAACAAATGGTGTGCCCTTTGGGTACTTGGAGTTTTCGCGCGCGATTAGGGGGAAACCATGCCCGCACATGCGCACGCCGGCGCCGGGCTCGGGTGCGGGTTCCCTACCCGGTCCGTTCTTTTTGAACCGGGTTTCACGGGTATGGGTTACGCGGATCATACCCGCTCCGCCATCTGGATCCAAACCGCCCAGCGCAACGGCTGTCAGTAAACCGCCGCGGACAGTTGGGCAGTTGCTGCGATTAAAACGGACCGTTGCGACGGTTCAGACCGAACCGTTGCAACCGTTCGGTCGGTTTCAGACATTTTTACCCCTCCCGAAGCGCTATAAATAGCGCTCCATATTCTCAAACAAAACATAACTACAAAAACAAACACAGAAATCAGTTCTCTGCGTTCTGAAGTGAGATCTTCTCTCTCTGGCTTGAAGTGACTTCCAACAGGAAGTGAGAATTCTGTAACTCGAAGCGACTTCTAAGAGATTCTGCAAAATTTGTTCTGAAAGAGGGCTCAGAAAATTCAACAGAATTCTTTAATAGAATTATTGTCTGAATCTGGGATTTCCAAAGAAGAATATTCTTCTACCTTCCTCCTTCCTCTTCAGTGGGTGCTCCTCCAAAGTAAAGACAAATATTCTTCTTGAAATTTGTCTTGGTCTTGCTGCTTCAATAATCCTGTGAAGGTACTGGTTAACTACTGTTCGACCGTACGGTGATTTGGTAGTGTTGTCCAAATACCGTGAAGGAGTGTTGTATCTTGGGAGACCAGCGTCTAGTAACCCGTTAGCACCGGTGCGAGAGACGTAATTGTCTTAAGGAGATTCGCTTTAAGCGTATCTCACTCTAAGTACTGTATAAGTGAATTAATTTTCTTTATACAGGGGTTATACTGATATTCAGTATATTGAGACAGACTTATACCAGTCTAGTTGGTTTTTAATCAAGGAAGGTAATTGAAAGGTGGTTCTTCAATTAAGGAACGTTCTATTGAACGAAAAACCTCTCACCTGATATTAACCGACATGGCTAATTAGATTGGTGATATTTCAGTGATATTGATTAGTTGTCAGATTGATCCTAGAAACTAACATTTCATAAGTGTGCCAAATCTTGCATTCAGTAGGTAGTTCGGTGGCCGCATGCCCTCCACCTCTTATAGAGGATACACAGTAGGATAAAAAGTAATTCTTTCAAAAATTGAAGGGGCAAATGCACACATTTCTCAGGTATATCTTTCCAGGACCAAAACTACTTCAATTTGTTGCGAGTACAGATTTTCAAGGTCACTCAATCACTGTTATTTCCAACTATTGTCAGCTAACGAGGGTATTGTATATGATTAGTTTTCTGTTAAATCTTGCAACCGTAAGTTGAGAAGGTTCTGAGTCTTCTGACTTCTATACTTAGCCTGTTGTTGCATGGTACTTTGATAGCGGAGAAATATTCATATTTGAACACATCCTATATTTGGATTGGATATTGGATTATTGATGGATGCTTTCTGAATGCTCCTGAGGTTTATCCTAAAATTTATAATGTAGCCAGGACATATCAAGATGCATTAGAGATATTATCTGAAACTAAGAAGTTCAAAGTCTAATGCATTGCTGGTACTGATACGTTCACAAGTGCATTTGATTTTTAGATGCATTTATATAATTAGTCTACTTTCTTGAAGAATTGTACTATTCGGTAACTATTGATTCATATAACTGGGAAACATCTTAATAGCTAAGCTATTATTATATTATGCTGTCTGTCTTCTTTTATGCCTCTTATTCTTCTTTTTTTGTGGAGTGATGAAATGTTTGGTTTGGGTGTAGAGTTTAATTACTTGTTGCTATTGGACAATGGAACTTGATAAATAGATAATATACGAGGGTATGGTGGTTTTTTGTCATGTTTTCGGGGAGCTCCAAGTTTGTATATTAGTATTTCCAAATCTGTATTGTTTCAATGAACTTAGCTGGCTTAGTGATGTAAATTGCTAATATTAACCATATTGGCACTCTGTAATTGCCATTTTTCTGGGTAGTAGTGGAATGCTATTTTCTTCACTTGTCATTGCTATTAGTTCCGAGACCAATCGTTTGACTACAGAAGATCATCACTTCTGCCTAGTTGTTTTCAATTCCCGCCCTCTACTGCTTTCTTGTGGATATTGTCCTTGTCTCATATTGACAAATGTTGTTTACTCCATATGTTGCAAGATTAGTTAAGTGTGATTCATACGAATGGGAAGAACCTGAAATAGATATTATAATTGACAGTAGGAAGGCCTGACTGAAAGGAATTTAGTTTGTGTTTTTCAAATGGAATGAATGGGAATTTATTTCATTGCCTACCTTTAAGTTCTTGTTAGTTTTATCTGGTCAGTTTTTCTTAGGTTTGCGATAGCAAAATAGTTTTTAGAATTTATTAGTGTATTGCAGTTGTGAAACTATTTCCACCTTTTGTACATCAAAGGCATCAAGGGCATGTCTGCCCTGTTACTTTGCTGCTATTTTGATAACTTGATTAAGTGGTGGCAGTGCAGTCGTATTGGTAGTTAAGCTGAGTAAACAGGAAGTCTGTTGCTGGTCTTTTGTTAACATATTTCCTCATAAGAAAATTCTTAATACCAGTTACCGTGAATTATTTTTTGCTCAAGTTCACCATTTCTCTATGTACTTTGCAGGTCTCTCAGAACCTTATTCTTGGAAGAAAGTGCTGTAGTTGAGAAGGAAGGTGACTGGCTTCTCAAGCTCGCCACTAATAATTCAGTTCTTGAGACTTTAAACTTCTACATGACGGATCTGAAAGTGTCGTGGCAAGACCTCGAGTTAATTGCTAGAAATTGCAAGTCGTTGATTTCCTTAAAAATTTCCGAATGTGATATCTCCCATTTAGTTGGGTTTTTCCGTTTAGCCACAACACTAGAAGAGTTTGGCGGGGGCTCATTTGATGATCAAATAGGAGAAACCAACAAGTATGAGAAGGTCCAATTTCCTCCGAGGCTATGTCGCTTGGGTCTCAGCTATATGGGAACGAATGAGATGCAAATCATACTTCCCATTGCTGCTTCACTTAAGAAGCTTGATCTGCAGTATACATTTCTCAGTACTGAGGATCACTGTGAGCTGATTCAGCGATGTCCTAATTTAGAAATTCTTGAGGTATCTCGTAACTGGAGTTTATGCCATTAACTGTATTATTCTGGCTGGCTGAAAATTGTACTTGGACATCCTCTTGATCTCTGGTTGTTTTAAATTTCTGTTACAGGTGAGGAATGTGATTGGAGATCGAGGATTAGAAGTTGTTTCTCAGACTTGTAGGAAACTTAGAAGGCTGAGAATAGAGCGTGGGGAGGATGAACAAGACCTGGAGGATGAACAAGGAACAGTGTCACATAGAGGGCTCTCTGCTATTGCTCAAGGTTGCCCAGAACTGGAGTACCTGGCCGTATATGTTTCTGACATCATGAACTCCGCTTTGGAGTCTATGGCACCTACAGCAAAAACTTGTGTGATTTTAGGCTTGTTTTACTTGATAGAGAAGAAAGAATAACAGAACTGCCCCTTGACAATGGGGTCCGTGCTCTCTTACGTGGTTGCACCAAGCTGAGGAGGTTTGCTCTTTATCTGAGGCCTGGGGGCCTGACAGATGTTGGCCTTGGTTACATCGGCGAGTACAGCAACAATGTTCGATGGATGCTTTTAGGTCATGTAGGGGAATCTGATTTTGGGCTTCTCCAGTTCTCAAGAGGTTGCCCAAAACTTCAGAAGCTGGAGTTGAGAGGCTGCTGCTTCAGTGAGCGTGCTTTGGCTCTTTCAGCGTTGCAGTTGGCTTCTTTGAGATACCTATGGGTTCAGGGCTATAATGCATCTGTAGATGGCAACGATCTTCTGGCAATGGTTCGCCCTTTCTGGAACATAGAGTTCATTCCTCCAAGACGGAGAACATTTGTGACAAAAATGATTGTGAACAAGTTGAAGCCGGCATAGAGCATCCAGCACAGATATTGGCGTACTATTCCCTTGCAGGACGGAGGACAGATTGCCCAAACAACGTGATTCCTCTAAACCCAGCATGAGTATATATAAACTGAGGTACTGCTGCCATTTTCCCTTTATTTTGGCCCCTTGTCCCTTTTTTTGTGTTTTAATTGCTATGGCCTTGTGTATATTAACCTGCTTTCAGCATCTTAACAATTTGTGCTGAGCTGGTGTTGTGTAATAGCTGGTGTTGTGTAATAAAACTGTATTCCACTTTCATAAATATAAAAGCCTATCGGTGAGTGGAAAGATGGTTTCACTTGATGCCTTGCTGTGACATACAACAGTTACTTACAGGTGGTGGTGGTTGGATTTCGCATTTGATCTTTGGGTTATCTGCATGTTGCACGCTCCCCCTTTTGTCTCATCAGCTAGATACTCTGTTTGATAAGCCACCTTATATTTCTTTATATCATTTTTGGACAACTTTTCATTGTAATATATTTGTGTGTGTCATGATTAAACCTTTTCCTTGCTGCTTGACGTAGCAGGAATGCTGCCTCTATTTTCTGATACTTGCAGTTGACAAGGGAGTTAGAAAAGATTTTTCTGTCAGGTTTCAGCACTGGTTATCCTGTAGAATTTTCAGTCAGGTTGCAATCCCTTTTCCGCTTATGTTCAACGTTGATGAAAGAACAAACATCTATTTCTGATATGGTTGCAGGATTTTTCTTGATTAGTTAACAACAAGGGAATTTCTGCTGTTCCGAAAATATGGGGTTTGTGGCATTTTTGTTCTCCACCACAAAAGAAGAAGGATGGATAAATTTGATCCTTACTCGCGAACAAAGTTCACAAATGTTCAGTCCTGCTCTCACCATTGAGCCCTTTGATTCTTGTTAGTCCGGACTCCGGCGACATGGTGAACGGGAGTGAGTATTTCTTATTTTTGATTAATGTACTGCTTTCTATTAGTTTTTTTTAATTTAGATAATCAAAATCGATCGAAAGAATGTTTTCTTTCTCAACTCCTTTACAAATTTAACTCTTCCGTCTCCCCCCCTCTTTCTCTCTCTTCCCCCCTCCGTCTCTTCCTCCCTTGCTCTAATTCGCCGCCTGTCGGCTCTCCCTATCATCATCGCCTCCATCGTCGATTGGTTTTTCATCGCCTTGATGCGGTGTACTAATAAAAGATGGAAAGGAAAAACAGAGGATAAACAATTGTATGAAAATGAAAACAAAAAGAATTATATGAAATGTGTGTAGTGTAGCATTTTTGGTTCTAATTAGTGATTTGTTTCACACCCCAATCAGCTAGGAATATTTTAGTATCCCTTACCTCTTCTTTCCCTCGGAACCTCCTCGTCTCTTTTATTATAGCTGATCTGGTCATCCTCCAGAGTCGATCGATCGGGGCCATGGCCAACAAAGAACTGTACAGAGACCCAAACGAGCCCTTAGAGGCGAGGGTCCGAGATCTGCTCTCTCGTATGACCCTCAAGGAGTAGGCAGCCCAAATGGTCCAGATCGAGCGCACCGTCACCTCTCCCGCCGCCCTCGCCACCCTCGCCATCGGCAGCGTCCTCAGCGCCGGCGGCAGCGCCCCGAAGCAGCAGGCCTCGGCCGATGATTGGGCCGACATGGTGGACGAGATGCAGCGCTGGGCCCTCTCCTCCCGCCTCGGCATCTCCATCATCTACGGCTCCGACGCCGTCCACGGCCACGACAACCTCTACGGGGCCACCATCTTCCCCCATAACGTCGGCCTCGGAGCTACAAGGTCCAATCTTTTTCCTTCTCCTTTCTTTGCATGGTTTCCCCTCTTTCAATTTTTGATCATTACTGACTTGATTGTGTTCGAATTTGGATTTGACCTTTTAGAGACAGGGAGCTTGCTCGCGGGATTGGAGAGGCGACGGCATTGGAAGTTAGAGCAAGCGGCATGCAGTACACCTTTGTCCCTTGTGTTGCGGTCAGTTGACTTCTTCTTCTTTCTTTGTTATTTGCGTACTTGCTTAAATTTTAGGGCTTTGCTGCAAGTTTTCATCTTTCAATATGTATATTAGTATTTAAGCAGAGTAGATAAAACCCTAAATGAGCATCACTTTAAAATCAAACACGCATCCCACTACAATGAGCAGCATCAAACCTCAATTCTATAGAATTGCAACGATTATAATCCAGATAACTGGCCCTAATTGACACTAAGCTCAGCTCAAACATAACACGTCGGTAGAAATGATCAAATTGATTGCCATTATTTTGTAGGTTTGCAGGGATTCAAGATGGGGAAGGTGCTACGAGAGCTATAGCGAGGACCCAGAGATAGTACGGATGATGACACCCATTGTTTCCGGTTTGCAGGGATCGCCGCCTCAAGGCCATCCCACAAGCTACCCTTTTCTTGCCTGAAGGTATTTATCATGCTTTAGACCACTATGTTGTGATTCAGGGTGTAACGGTCCCAGATTTCCTAAATTCCAAATAACAAAATATTCTTTTAAACTGATAGATTACCGTAATCATTTCCAAGCTCTTAAAATTTTCGGTAGCACTTCCTTTGTAAATGTTACATGCCCAAATATACATTTCAATTTACAATAATTTTGACCAACAACAGTCCACTTATCCTCAGTTCAAACATGTAAGTCAAAGTTAACAATCGCCCAAGCAATCATAATAATAATACCTCGGCTCACCACGGCCTGTTAATTCTCCAAATAATAATTTCGGCTTGACATCGCCTACTTATATGAAACAAAAGAAACATATGCCCGAGAGTACTCCTCTCGTCCTCCACAATATAAACAGATCTAACTATAACTCTAACACATCACCATAATTACAATCTAACTTACTTCATATATATCCATCTCTCATAACGTACATAAGGTATCAGTATACATCAAGTAGGATTTCCAACAGGAACTAAATTACAATCCAATACAATCATTAATAATAAACTTCTCAACAAACGGCTAAATCTGAAGCTGTTCTTCTGCCATGCAGCGACTTGAAACATAAAACTGGGAGGGAGTGAGCTCGACAGCTCAGTGAGAGAGAATTAAAGTGAATCAAGGAAGGAAAATACAATAAAGGGGCGTGTTTCTTTCTTCAACAATTTTTGGAAGTACAGATGAACAAATGAAACTAGGAGAGAGCAATATCTTATAATGAATGATTAACACAACGATCCATATACTCTATGTGACAGTCTGACTTCTCTAGAATCGATTCTCTTTAACTTTCTTTAATTTTCTGCTGCAGATTACTTGGTCTAGGAATTCAGTAAGATACTCTCTCAGTTATTATAACTTATGCATGGTTCTGTTTTAAGTACTTTTAACACATATCATTACATAACTCATATCTCATACATTAGGTACAACCAATCAAAATCGAAGTTTCATGGGGGGTAAGTATATGTCTTGGTAATACAATATCACCCCATATCATCTAAGTATAAAATCGAAGTTTCATGGGGATAAGTATATGTCTTGGTAATACAATATCACAATATCACCCCATATCATCTAAGTATAATTTATCCATATGGACAATGCGATCACACATAATCATACTACACTTCACGATATTCACATATCATACTTAGAGATATGCACAACACACATGATACACACGCATATACAACCACAATGAAGTGTGAGAATCCCCGTCTTCTCCCTCCTACCGGCTCCCGCCCGGCCCCTTCCTCCTATATATATATATATTTATATGTATATACAACAATAACACCGTCTTCCCCCTCCTACTGGTTCCCGCCCGGCCCCTTCCTCCAATATATATATATAACAATCCCACCGTCTTCCCCCTCCTACCGGCTCCTGCCCGGCCCTTCCTCCAATGTAAAAGATGTAACAAACATACACACAAACATTCATAAGCACAAATAATGATTTCATCACAATACGAACACCAACCCCTTTAGTGCAGTTTACCTTTTAGCTTGACACTTATGTCCATTAACATCCATATATGACACACCATATGTGTATATACATATATATGAGTTACAAGTTAATACTGTAGTGATCTATTCATCTCAATTTAATGAGTCAGCTTCTCATTTACTTTGTTAAGTATTAGCCTCTTGAGTTGTGCTACTAGCACATCAACATTCAATTATGTAGCATACAATCATAATCGTAAATTTTACAATGCATACACGTCATGGAGATCAATTCATCGACAAGACAAATACTAAATTGTTGGTTGAGGGCAAAGATAATTGTCACATAGGTGTACAACTTTCTAGTTATGTTCATGTGACATCCCCATCAATTTCATATATATATTCAACGTACATCATGGTTGTAAACAATCATCACTTAGATGTGGGTGCACAGTGTATCAATAAGCATATGAAGAATAAGCAATATCAATAAGTTATCTATTATGAGGAACTCTTATAATAATTTACACCCGTGTATCAGTAATAATGTTGGATTTCTATTCACATCAACGCACCCGAGCTTTCATTCATACGTCTAACATCACTAGTTTCTTAACGCTCATATGTCTAGTATGGTTCCGTCGAAACTCCTAATACCATAATTATTCGGTCAGTTAGTCAATTAATGACTACCAATATGATTAGACAATTCATTACCAACCTTGATTCCCGACTTCGTAATTAACAGTTTCCGCTCTGATGATTTTCATAATTGCCACTTACGTAACTATTGATTTTCAATCTCACAATTTAAAGCGAAGTATTCTCTATGGACACCAACATCAATGATTTAATTTGCTCAAGCCTAAATTCACATCTTTATGAGGCAATATGAAAAGATACAGTTTTCTTAGCTCACAGCCATGTGGTATCCACTCTATATTTCTTCGTAGTCTTCTGTTGTATCAGTTTTTAGTTAACCATCAATATTAGATCTTTCTTCCTATTGAGAAAGTAATTAACTATTGTTCATAGCCAGGGTAATCAACAAAGTGTTGTTTAAATAAACGCTTGGAAGGACTCCTGCAGCCTTATTACCTATATATGATGAGTTTATGAATCAAGATCTTCGCATATAATATTTAGAAAACTAAATCTCATAAACTTGAGAACTTATTGCCTAGAAGTTGATTTTGAAGAATATCTCACCACTATGATTTACTTCGATGATCTACGTGCACTGGGCTATTGAAATAAAGATACTGAGACACCCTATATAAACGATACATTGCTCTAACCGTATCAGAATTTGCCTCCAAGCAGCTCAAGTCTAAAACATAAATGCCTGGCGTGACGTGAGTACCATGTTAATTCTTATAGACAAGTAATATGAAAATTAGTTTACAATCTCCCCCTTTATACCCTTCTATCGCAGTACTCCCAACTTGTGAATATTGTCGATAAAATTTCCAGCCTAATCTTAGCCCGCAATCGTAGAGTCAGAAACCACAGTCCTATTATCTCGGGACTGTGAGTCGTAAACCTGCAACACTGGGTAGTATTATTAATTTGTAATAATATGCGTCATTAAAACTTGTTTCTTATTATTGAAAATTATAGCACTTGCCATCTGCCATAATCCTTTGTTATCCTGAACCTCTTAAATCTCGCTTCTAACTCATGTGCGGAAGGAGAGATGGGTCGAGTAATTCTTCCAGTTGCCTTCCTTTTCCCTTTGCCACTAGGATTTGTGTTAGTCCTACCAATTGATTGGATTTATAATTCATCTCATCAGAATGTGCTCGACATACCCAAATGTATCAATACCTCTAAACATGTCAGATTTTTCAAGTGTCTGGGCGAATACAACAGTAATTATTTAATGATGCAGATTTGCCCAACAATATACCTACCTGAACTTGAAATAATATAATGCAAGGATAAGAGCTCTTTCATGAGAATATTGTTTTATGCGGAGCTCCGAGAGTTCTAATCTAGTGCTATTGAATCCAGAGCACCACTTGATCTAGCGCCAAGACTCTGAAATTTATATAAAATCTGATAGGATGGTTCTATGTCGTTTCACTGGCTACACGGGAAATTTAACAAAAATTATTACGTCAAGAATGTATCGAGTCATAACCTACCAAATTTTAGAACAAGTATCGTCACCTAAAAACCCAATACACTTTACTGCCACTAGGCACAAGTAGTAAAATCTTTCAGGCTTTTTAACTTCTTTCTAATTATTTACGAGGACAGATCCTGGGGTTACTTCTTAAATAGAGTCAAACATATAAAATTTATGAAACATCAACATTCATTATTAGGAGCGTATTCAGTTCTGTGCTTAGCGCAACATGCCTCTCTATTTATTTCTATAATTTGAAGGATGTGGTTCTCACTGTGTCATTCTTGTAAATGGCTATGATTCATAAGAATCAACAATAAGATAATGGCAAGAGCATACCGGATGCAATATAATCTCTTATAGGCTTCGTCCTAAATGTATTTCGGAAGGTACATTGCTTTGGGTTATTAAGGAACACAATGTTTATGGAGCTACCACAATATTTATGAAGGGAAGGAAAAGATTTCAATACTCATATATCTCATTAACTCGGGTGTCCTTAAGCTATATACATGAAATAAAAAGGGTAATGTCTGAATCAAGATTCGACTTTCTCACAACGGCGGTCTCTATCAACAAGAATACAAAACTGAATTTCCATTTCCATCACCCAACCGTTATTATATATCTCTTTACATCACATCATACTTATGTAAAAATATACAAGGACCCAAAAAGGATAACTAAACTTTCAAGTTGGGATGAACATTTCCATCATCAATTTCATATCATCCAATCAATAAGAAATCTCACAAGTTAATGAAAAGGAGGAAATGAGAGAACAATTAAGAGTGATAGAAAATTCACTCACATATCAAGAATAATAGTCATCAATAAATCAGGATAATTTGTAGATGAACTGAAATCTGAAATTTGATTCAAGTCTACAGTAAAAGATAACTCCCTCACCTCATTCCTGCTTCGAAATCAGCTGAATCACGCTCTACCGTGTCCCGGGGACCCACACCATCGCGCTCAGGGGGAACTCCGGCAGAGCAGCTGCAGCAGCAGCTGCCTGCTGCTGCGGCCAGCAGCAGCAGTTGCGGTGCCGCGCGTGCAGATCAGGGGAGAGGAGAGAGAGGTAGAGTGGGGTTTTGAGGAATTGAGAGTGATTTTCAGGAGATTACACTTGAAATTTTCTTGGAGAAACCCTTGGGTTCAGCTGAATTGGGGAAAGAAGCTTGAAGAGAGAGAAGGTAGGTGGAGAAAATGAGGGCCTTTACTCATTTAGCTTAATATATATGCATATAAAAATTTTCTCCCCATTTAGCCACTTGTCCCCATCTCCTACCACTCCACCTACTCCCCTCCACTTATACTCTCTCTTATATAAAAAATCTTGTATTAGAAAAAAGGTATTTGTATGTATTTATTGCAAACATGAGTATGTATCCAATTCCACATACTAGTACATATACGCACATACATATATATACATCCATACATGCCTCTATTTATATATCCATATCACATGCACTTGGTATATAAATATCTATGTATGATAAATCCCATTTAGCCATGCACCCGTATGTACACACGTATTTACAATTATCAATATTTCATCCACTTAAAGTTATCCATACAAATTTAAAATAAAATAACATTACAAAGGAACTAACTCAATCATCACCCCTAGTGATTCTGTATAATCTCTTAGATCACGGATTATAATGTTAAATCAAGATTTAGAATTTCAGGGTGTTACAGTTCTACCCCCTTACAAAAGTTTCGTCCTCGAAACTTGGCATGCCTGAAACAGATAAGCACTAAGCACAAAACCTTCTCATTCCTCCTATATACTTCAAAATCTTACTTCCATATAATATCCCTCTCGATCCTTTTCCTCGAGAACTTATTATCTCTAGAACAACTTTCTACACTATATTCTTACGACCCGACTTAATCTTAACTCGCTTGATATTTTAATCATTTCCTTACTCCAGTGTCCCATACCACTAGCAGCTCGTACTGAGGGCCCACACCCTCAGCCGAACACATCCGAATTATGGCATGTGGGTATCATAATCCAAACATAAGGCAGTGACCAAATATCCTGCGCTTCAGGATTAGTCGTACACGTAAGAACTCCTACCCCCCTTAAACCAACCATATCCAACAACATATTTTCATACATACAAGACATAACCATTCATATCAATCATAACAATCAGGCCTATCAATCCAATCCCCTTTCTACTATTCACTCTGAGTTTATCCTCATTCTATATCCTGTGCTCTGATACCAACTGTAACGGTCCCAGATTTCCTAAATTCCAAATAACAAAATATTCTTTTAAACTGATAATTACCGTAATCATTTCCAAGCTCTTAAAATTTTCGGCAGCACTTCCTTTGTAAATGTTACATGCCCAAATATACATTTCAATTTACAGTAATTTTGACCAACAACAGTCCACTTATCCTCAGTTCAAACATGTAAGTCAAAGTTAACAATCGCCCAAGCAATCATAATAATAATACCTCGGCTCACCACGGCCTGTTAATTCTCCAAATAATAATTTCGGTTTGACATTGCCTACTTATATGAAACAAAAGAAACATATGCCCGAGAGTACTCCTCTCGTCCTCCACAATATAAACAGATCTAACTATAACTCTAACACATCACCATAATTACAATCTAACTTACTTCATACATATCCATCTCTCATAACGTACATAAGGTATCAGTATACATCAAGTAGGATTTCCAACAGGAACTAAATTACAATCCAATACAATTATTAATAATAAACTTCTCAACAAACGCCTAAATCTGAAGCTGGTTTTCTGCCATACAGCGACCTGAAACATAAAACTGGGAGGGAGTGAGCTCGACAGCTCAGTGAGAGAGAATCAAAGTGAATCAAGGAAGGAAAATACAATAAAGGGGCGTGCTTCTTTCTTCAACAATTTTTTGAAGTACAGATGAACAAATGAAACTAGGAGAGAGCAATATCTTATAATGAATGATTAACACAACGATCCATATACTCTATGTGACGGTCTGACTTCTCTAGAATCGATTCTCTTTAACTTTCTTTAATTTTTTGCTGCAGATTACTTGGTCTAGGAATTCAGTAAGATACTCTCTCAGTTATTATAACTTATGCATGGTTCTGTTTTAAGTACTTTTAACACATATCATTACATAACTCATATCTCATACATTAGGTACAACCAATCAAAATCGAAGTTTCATGGGGGGTAAGTATATGTCTTGGTAATACAATATCACCCCATATCATCTAAGTATAAAATCAAAGTTTCATGGGGGATAAGTATATGTCTTGGTAATACAATATCACAATATCACCCCATATCATCTAAGTATAATTTATCCATATGGACAATGCGATCACACATAATCATACTACACTTCACGATATTCACATATCATACTTAGAGATATGCACAACACACATGATACACACGCATATACAACCACAATGAAGTGTGAGAATCCCCGTCTTCTCCCTCCTACCGGCTCCCGCCCGCCCCTCCTCCTATATATATATATATATATATATATTTATATGTATATACAACAATAACACCGTCTTCCCCCTCCTACTGGTTCCCGCCCGGCCCCTTCCTCCAATATATATATATATATAACAATCCCACCGTCTTCCCCCTCCTACCGGCTCCTGCCCGGCCCCTTCCTCCAATGTAAAAGATGTAACAAACATACACACACATTCATAAGCACAAATAATGATTTCATCACAATACGAACACCAACCCCTTTAGTGCAGTTTACCTTTTAGCTTGACACTTATGTCCATTAACATCCATATATGACACACCATATGTGTATATACATATATATGAGTTACAAGTTAATACTGTAGTGATCTATTCATCTCAATTTAATGAGTCAGCTTCTCATTTACTTTGTTAAGTATTAGCCTCTTGAGTTGTGCTACTAGCACATCAACATTCAATTATGTAGCATACAATCATAATCGTAAATTTTACAATGCATACACGTCATGGAGATCAATTCATCGACAAGACAAATACTAAATTGTTGGTTGAGGGCAAAGATAATTGTCACATAGGTGTACAACTTTCTAGTTATGTTCATGTGACATCCCCATCAATTTCATATATATATTCAACGTACATCATGGTTGTAAACAATCATCACTTAGATGTGGGTGCACAGTGTATCAATAACCATATGAAGAATAAGCAATATCAATAAGTTATCTATTATGAGGAACTCTTATAATAATTTACACCCGTGTATCAGTAATAATGTTGGATTTCTATTCACATCAACGCACCCGAGCTTTCATTCATACGTCTAACATCACTAGTTTCTTAAAGCTCATATGTCTAGTATGGTTCCGTCGAAACTCCTAATACCATAATTATTCGGTCAGTTAGTCAATTAATGACTACCAATATGATTAGACAATTCATTACCAACCTTGATTCCCGACTTCGTAATTAACAGTTTCCGCTCTGATGATTTTCATAATTGTCACTTACGTAACTATTGATTTTCAATCTCACAATTTAAAGCGAAGTATTCTCTATGGACACCAACATCAATGATTTAATTTGCTCAAGCCTAAATTCACATCTTTATGAGGCAATATGAAAAGATACAGTTTTCTTAGCTCACAGCCATGTGGTATCCACTCTATATTTCTTCGTAGTTTTTTGTTGCATCAGTTTATAGTTAACCATCAATATTAGATCTTTCTTCCTATTGAGAAAGTAATTAGTTATTGTTCATAGCCAGGGTAATCAACGAAGTGTTGTTTAAATAAACGCTTGGAAGGACTCTTGCAGCCTTATTACCTATATATGATGAGTTTATGAATCAAGATCTTCGCATATAATATTTAGAAAACTAAATCTCATAAACTTGAGAACTTATTGCCTAGAAGTTGATTTTGAAGAATATCTCACCACTATGATTTACTTCGATGATCTACGTGCACTGGGCTATTGAAATAAAGATACTGAGACACCCTATATAAACGATACATTGCTCTAACCGTATCAGAATTTGCCTCCAAGCAGCTCAAGTCTAAAACATAAATGCCTGGCGTGACGTGAGTACCATGTTAATTCTTATAGACAAGTAATATGAAAATTAGTTTACAATCTCCCCCTTTATACCCTTCTATCGCAGTACTCCCAACTTGTGAATATTGTCGATAAAATTTCCAGCCTAATCTTAGCCCGCAATCGTAGAGTCCGAAACCACAGTCCTATTATCTCGGAACTGTGAGTCGTAAACCTGCAACACTGGGTAGTGTTATTAATTTGTAATAATATGCGTCATTAAAACTTGTTTCTTATTATTGAAAATTATAGCACTTGCCATCTGCCATAATCCTTTGTTATCCTGAACCTCTTGAATCTCGCTTCTAACTCATGTGCGGAAGGAGAGATGGGTCGAGTAATTCTTCCAGTTGCCTTCCTTTTCCCTTTGCCACTAGGATTTGTGTTAGTCCTACCAATTGATTGGATCTATAATTCATCTCATCAGAATGTGCTCGACATACCCAAATGTATCAATACCTCTAAACATGTCAGATTTTCCAAGTGTCTGGGCGAATACAACAATAATTATTTAATGATGCAGATTTGCCCAACAATATACCTACCTGAACTTGAAATAATATAATGCAAGGATAAGAGCTCTTTCATGAGAATATTGTTTTATGCGGAGCTCCGAGAGTTCTAATCTAGTGCTATGGATCCAGAACACCACTTGATCTAGCGCCAAGACTCTGAAATTTATATAAAATCTGATAGGATGGTTCTATGTCGTTTCACTGGCTACACTGAAAATTTAACAAAAATTATTACGTCAAGAATGTATCGAGTCATAACCTACCAAATTTTAGAATAAGTATCGTCATCTAAAAACCCAATACACTTTACTGCCACTAGGCACAAGTAGTAAAATCTTTCAGGCTTTTTAACTTCTTTCTAATTATTTACGAGGACAGATCCTGGGGTTACTTCTTAAATAGAGTCAAACATATAAAATTTATGAAACATCAACATTCATTATTAGGAGCGTATTCAGTTCTGTGCTTAGCGCAACATGCCTCTCTATTTATTTCTATAATTTGAAGGATGTGGTTCTCACTGTGTCATTCTTGTAAATGGCTATGATTCATAAGAATCAACAATAAGATAATGGCAAGAGCATACCGGATGCAATATAATCTCTTATAGGCTTCGTCCTAAATGTATTTCGGAAGGTACATTGCTTTGGGTTATTAAGGAACACAATGTTTATGGAGCTACCACAATATTTATGAAGGGAAGGAAAAGATTTCAATACTCATATATCTCATTAACTCGGGTGTCCTTAATCTATATACATGAAATAAAAAGGGTAATGTCTGAATCAAGATTCGACTTTCTCACAACGGCGGTCTCTATCAACAAGAATACAAAACTGAATTTCCATTTCCATCACCCAACCGTTATTATATATCTCTTTACATCACATCATACTTATGTAAAAATATACAAGGACCCAAAAAGGATAACTAAACTTTCAAGTTGGGATGAACATTTCCATCATCAATTTCATATCATCCAATCAATAAGAAATCTCACAAGTTAATGAAAAGGAGGAAATGAGAGAACAATTAAGAGTGATAGAAAATTCACTCACATATCAAGAATAATAGTCATCAATAAATCAGGATAATTTGTAGATGAACTGAAATCTGAAATTTGATTCAAGTCTACAGTAAAAGATAACTCCCTCACCTCATTCCTGCTTCGAAATCAGCTGAATCACGCTCTACCGTGTCCCGGGGACCCACACCATCGCGCTCAGGGGGGAACTCCGGCAGAGCAGCTGCAGCAGCAGCTGCCTGCTGCTGCGGCCAGCAGCAGCAGCTGCTCTGCTGTCTGCTGCTTCGGCCAGCAGCAGCCGATGCTGCTGCGGCCAGCAGCAGCAGTTGCGGTGCCGCGCGCGCAGATCAGGGGAGAGGAGAGGTAGAGTGGGGTTTTGAGGAATTGAGAGTGATTTTCAGGAGATTACACTTGAAATTTTCTTGGAGAAACCCTTGGGTTCAGCTGAATTGGGGAAAGAAGCTTGAAGAGAGAGAAGGTAGGTGGAGAAAATGAGGGCCTTTACTCATTTAGCTTAATATATATGCATATAAAAATTTTCTCCCCATTTAGCCACTTGTCCCCATCTCCTACCACTCCACCTACTCCCCTCCACTTACTCTCTCTCTTATATAAAAAATCTTGTATTAGAAAAAAGGTATTTGTATGTATTTATTGCAAACATGAGTATGTATCCAATTCCACATACTAGTACATATACGCACATACATATATATACATCCATACATGCCTCTATTTACATATCCATATCACATGCACTTGGTATATAAATATCTATGTATGATAAATCCCATTTAGCCATGCACCCGTATGTACACACGTATTTACAATTATCAATATTTCATCCACTTAAAATTATCCATACAAATTTAAAATAAAATAACATTACAAAGGAACTAACTCAATCATCACCCCTAGTGATTCTGTATAATCTCTTAGATCACGGATTATAATGTTAAATCAAGATTTAGAATTTCAGGGTATTACAGTTCTACCCCCCTTACAAAAGTTTCGTCCTCGAAACTTGGCATGCCTGAAACAGATAAGCACTAAGCACAAAACCTTCTCATTCCTCCTATATACTTCAAAATCTTACTTCCATATAATATCCCTCTCGATCCTTTTCCTCGAGAACTTATTATCTCTAGAACAACTTTCTACACTATATTCCTTACGACCCGACTTAATCTTAACTCGCTTGATATTTTAATCATTTCCTTACTCCAGTGTCCCATACCACTAGCAGCTCGTACTGAGGGCCCACACCCTCAGCCGAACACATCCGAATTATGGCTTGTGGGTATCATAATCCAAACATAAGGCAGTGACCAAATATCCTGCGCTTTAGGATTAGTCGTACACGTAAGAACTCCTACCCCCCTTAAACCAACCATATCCAACAACATATTTACATACATACAAGGCATAACCATTCATATCAATCATAACAATCAGGCCTATCAATCCAATCCCCTTTCTACTATTCACTCTGAGTTTATCCTCATTCTATATCCTGTGCTCTGATACCAACTGTAACGGTCCCAGATTTCCTAAATTCCAAATAACAAAATATTCTTTTAAACTGATAGATTACCGTAATCATTTCCAAGCTCTTAAAATTTTCGGCAGCACTTCCTTTGTAAATGTTACATGCCCAAATATACATTTCAATTTACAATAATTTTGACCAACAACAGTCCACTTATCCTCAGTTCAAACATGTAAGTCAAAGTTAACAATCGCCCAAGCAATCATAATAATAATACCTCGGCTCACCACGGCCTGTTAATTCTCCAAATAATAATTTCGGCTTGACATCGCCTACTTATATGAAACAAAAGAAACATATGCCCGAGAGTACTCCTCTCGTCCTCCACAATATAAACAGATCTAACTATAACTCTAACACATCACCATAATTACAATCTAACTTACTTCATACATATCCATCTCTCATAACGTACATAAGGTATCAGTATACATCAAGTAGGATTTCCAACAGGAACTAAATTACAATCCAATACAATCATTAATAATAAACTTCTCAACAAACGCCTAAATCTGAAGCTGGTCTTCTGCCATACAGCGACCTGAAACATAAAACTGGGAGGGAGTGAGCTCGACAGCTCAGTGAGAGAGAATCAAAGTGAATCAAGGAAGGAAAATACAATAAAGGGGCGTGTTTCTTTCTTCAACAATTTTTGGAAGTACAGATGAACAAATGAAAATAGGAGAGAGCAATATCTTATAATGAATGATTAACACAACGATCCATATACTCTATGTGACGGTCTGACTTCTCTAGAATCGATTCTCTCTAACTTTCTTTAATTTTCTGCTGCAGATTACTTGGTCTAGGAATTCAGTAAGATACTCTCTCAGTTATTATAACTTATGCATGGTTCTGTTTTAAGTACTTTTAACACATATCATTACATAACTCATATCTCATACATTAGGTACAACCAATCAAAATCGAAGTTTCATGGGGGGTAAGTATATGTCTTGGTAATGCAATATCACTATATCACCCCATATCATCTAAGTATAAAATCGAAGTTTCATGGGGGTAAGTATATAAATTGGTAATACAATATCACAATATCACCCCATATCATCTAAGTATAATTTATCCATATGGACAATGCGATCACATAATCATACTACACTTCACGATATTCACATATCATACTTAGAGATATGCACAACACACATGATACACACGCATATACAACCACAATGAAGTGTGAGAATCCCCGTCTTCTCCCTCCTACCGGCTCCCGCCCGGCCCCTTCCTTCTATATATATATATATTTGTATGTATATACAACAATAACACCGTCTTTCCCCTCCTACCGGTTCCCGCCCGGCCCCTTCTTCCAATATATATATATATATATATATATATATATATATATATATAACAATCCCATCGTCTTCCCCCTCCTACCGGCTCCTGCCCGGCCCCTTCCTCCAATGTAAAAGATGTAACAAACATACACACACACACATTCTTAAGCACAAATAATGATTTCGTCACAATACGAACACCAACCCCTTTAGTGCAGTTTACCTTTTGGCTTGACACTTATGTCCATTAACATCCATATATGACACACCATATGTGTGTGTGTGTGTGTGTGTATATATATATATATATATATGAGTTACAAGTTAATACTGTAGTGATCTATTCATCTCAATTTAATGAGTCAGCTTCTCTTTTACTTTGTTAAGTATTAGCCTCTTGAGTTGTGCTACTAGCACATCAACATTCAATTATGTAGCATACAATCATAATCGTAAATTTTACAATGCATACACGTCATGGAGATCAATTCATCGACAAGACAAATACTAAATTGTTGGTTGAGGGCAAAGATAATTGTCACATAGGTGTACAACTTTCTAGTTATGTTCATGTGACATCCCCATCAATTTCATATATATATATTCAACGTACATCATGGTTGTAAACAATCATCACTTAGATGTGGGTGCACAGTGTATCAATAATCATATGAAGAATAAGCAATATCAACAAGTTATCTATTATGAGAAACTCTTATAATAATTTACACCCGTGTATCAGTAATAATGTTGGATTTCTATTCACATCAACGCACCCGAGCTTTCATTCATACGTCTAACATCACTAGTTTCTTAACGCTCATATGTCTAGTATGGTTCCGTCGAAACTCCTAATACCATAATTATTCGGTCAGTTAGTCAATTAATGACTACCAATATGATTAGACAATTCATTACCAACCTTGATTCCCGACTTCGTAATTAACAGTTTCCGCTCTGATGATTTTCATAATTGCCACTTACGTAACTATTGATTTTCAATCTCACAATTTAAAGCGAAGTATTCTCTATGGACATCAACATCAATGATTTAATTTGCTCAAGCCTAAATTCACATCTTTATGAGGCAATATGAAAAGATACAGTTTTCTTAGCTCACAGCCATGTGGTATCCACTCTATATTTCTTCGTAGTCTTCTGTTGCATCAGTTTATAGTTAACATCAATATTAGATCTTTCTTCCTATTGAGAAAGTAATTAGCTATTGTTCATAGCCAGGGTAATCAACGAAGTGTTGTTTAAATAAACGCTTGGAAGGACTCCTGCAGCCTTATTACCTATATATGATGAGTTTATGAATCAAGATCTTCGCATATAATATTTAGAAAACTAAATCTCATAAACTTGAGAACTTATTGCCTAGAAGTTGATTTTGAAGAATATCTCACCACTATGATTTACTTCGATGATCTACGTGCACTGGGCTATTGAAATAAAGATACTGAGACACCCTATATAAACGATACATTGCTCTAACCGTATCAGAATTTGCCTCCAAGCAGCTCAAGTCTAAAACATAAATGCCTGGCGTGACGTGAGTACCATGTTAATTCTTATAGACAAGTAATATGAAAATTAGTTTACAATCTCCCCCTTTATACCCTTCTATCGCAGTACTCCCAACTTGTGAATATTGTCGATAAAATTTCCAGCCTAATCTTAGCCCGCAATCGTAGAGTCAGAAACCACAGTCCTATTATCTCGGGACTGTGAGTCGTAAACCTGCAACACTGGGTAGTGTTATTAATTTGTAATAATATGCGTCATTAAAACTTGTTTCTTATTATTGAAAATTATAGCACTTGCCATCTGTCATAATCCTTTGTTATCCTGAACCTCTTGAATCTCGCTTCTAACTCATGTGCGGAAGGAGAGATGGGTCGAGTAATTCTTCCAGTTGCCTTCCTTTTCCCTTTATCACTAGGATTTGTGTTAGTCCTACCAATTGATTGGATCTATAATTCATCTCATCAGAATGTGCTCGACATACCCAAATGTATCAATACCTCTAAACATGTCAGATTTTCCAAGTGTCTGGGCGAATACAACAGTAATTATTTAATGATGCAGATTTGCCCAACAATATACCTACCTGAACTTGAAATAATATAATGCAAGGATAAGAGCTCTTTCATGAGAATATTGTTTTATGCGGAGCTCCGAGAGTTCTAATCTAGTGCTATTGGATCCAGAGCACCACTTGATCTAGCGCCAAGACTCTGAAATTTATATAAAATCTGATAGGATGGTTCTATGTCGTTTCACTGGCTACACTGGAAATTAAACAAAAATTATTACGTCAAGAATGTATCGAGTCATAACCTACCAAATTTTAGAATAAGTATCGTCATCTAAAAACCCAATACACTTTACTGGCACAAGTAGTAAAATCTTTCAGGCTTTTTAACTTCTTTCTAATTATTTACGAGGACAGATCCTGGGGTTACTTCTTAAATAGAGTCAAACATATAAAATTTATGAAACATCAACATTCATTATTAGGAGCGTATTCAGTTCTGTGCTTAGCGCAACATGCCTCTCTATTTATTTCTATAATTTGAAGGATGTGGTTCTCACTGTGTCATTCTTGTAAATGGCTATGATTCATAAGAATCAACAATAAGATAATGGTAAGAGCATACCGGATGCAATATAATCTCTTATAGGCTTCGTCCTAAATGTATTTCGGAAGGTACATTGCTTTGGGTTATTAAGGAACACAATGTTTATGGAGCTACCACAATATTTATGAAGGGAAGGAAAAGATTTCAATACTCATATATCTCATTAACTCGGGTGTCCTTAAGCTATATACATGAAATAAAAAGGGTAATGTCTGAATCAAGATTCGACTTTCTCACAACGGCGGTCTCTATCAACAAGAATACAAAACTGAATTTCCATTTCCATCATCCAACCGTTATTATATATCTCTTTACATCACATCATACTTATGTAAAAATATACAAGGACCCAAAAAGGATAACTAAACTTTCAAGTTGGGATGAACATTTTCATCATCAATTTCATATCATCCAATCAATAAGAAATCTCACAAGTTAATGAAAAGGAGGAAATGAGAGAACAATTAAGAGTGATAGAAAATTCACTCACATATCAAGAATAATAGTCATCAATAAATCAGGATAATTTGTAGATGAACTGAAATCTGAAATTTGATTCAAGTCTACAGTAAAAGATAACTCCCTCACCTCATTCCTGCTTCGAAATCAGCTGAATCACGCTCTACCGTGTCCCGGGGACCCACACCATCGCGCTCCGGGGGGGGGGGGGGCTCCGGCAGAGCAGCTGCAGCAGCAGCTGCCTGCTGCTGCGGCCAGCAGCAGTTGCGGTGCCGCGCGCGCTGATCAGGGGAGAGGAGAGAGGTAGAGTGGGGTTTTGAGGAATTGAGAGTGATTTTCAGGAGATTACACTTGAAATTTTCTTGGAGAAACCCTTGGGTTCAGCTGAATTGGGGAAAGAAGCTTGAAGAGAGAGAAGATAGGTGGAGAAAATTAGGGCCTTTACTCATTTAGCTTAATATATATGCATATAAAAATTTTCTTCCCATTTAGCCACTTGTCCCCGTCTCCTACCACTCCACCTACTCCCCTCCACTTATTCTCTCTCTTATATAAAAAATCTTGTATTATAAAAAGGTATTTGTATGTATTTAAAACATGAGTATGTATCCAATTCCACATACTAGTACATATACGCACATACATATATATACATCCATACATGCCTCTATTTACATATCCATATCACATGCACTTGGTATATAAATATCTATGTATGATAAATCCCATTTAGCCATGCACCCGTATGTACACACGTATTTACAATTATCAATATTTCATCCACTTAAAATTATCCATACAAATTTAAAATAAAATAACATTACAAAGGAACTAACTCAATCATCACCCCTAGTGATTCTGTATAATGTCTTAGATCACGGATTATAATGTTAAATCAAGATTTAGAATTTCAGGGTGTTACACAGGGTATCTACTATTTATGCTTCTTGTCTGACTGATTGCAGTAAGAATGTGATTGCTTGTGCCAAGCATGTTGTTGGAGACGGAGGCACACACAGAGGGCTTAATGAAGGCAACACCATATGTAGCTTTGATGAGTTGGAAAAAAAATCATATGTCGCCTCATCCTGACTGCCTTGCTCAGGGATTCTGTACTGTTAAGACGTCTTATTCCAGCTGGAATGTGAGACCATTGCATGCCGATCATCATCTCATAACAGATATCTTGAAGGACAAGTTGGGTTTTAAGGTACCAACTTCCTATGCACTTCAATGAGAACCTTCCCCCTGGTTTTTTTTGGTTATGCCTGAGTAATGTTGTAGACCTTTCAGAGCCTAGAAAGTAGAAACCTTGAGCTAAAGCAGCAACTTAAAAAGTTACAACCTTTAACATTCATCTTTTGTGTGGTATTTTGAAACAACCTTCTTAACTTTTTTTCAGGAGTATAGAAAGTATTCTCAGTTTTCTGACAATCATGAAGCATCTAATGACATGTAAATGTACATTCTGTGCTGACAGAAGAATTCTGTCAATAGGGCTTTGTAGTATCAGATTGGGAAGGAATAGATAGGCTTTCTAAGCCACAGGGATCAAACTATTGTTACTGCATTTCTGCTTTAATAAATGCTGGAATTGATATGGTAAACATTATATTGCCAAAATTTTAACCTGAAAGCAACTTTTATTTTCGTGTCACATGTGCAGCTGAGAAACTTTTTTGCAGATAATGGTGCCTCACAGTTATGACAAGTTCCTTGAAGATTTAATTTATCTGGTGGAATCAGGGGAAAAACCATGTCCAGGATTGATGATGCTGTAGAGCGGATCTTAAGGGTGAAATTTGTCGTCGGAATGGTTGAGAAGCCTTTTTCAGATCAATCTTTATTGAGTACTTTTATATCCTCTTTGTCCTTGATACATAAACTTGTTATATTGCCTAGTTATAATATTACGTGCAAATGCAAGCAACAAGACGTGGATAAAGTTGATGTTTGTTTACCAAATCATTCATTGTCAAAAAAAGAGAGGGAAGAATAAGGAAGTCATAGTTTTCTTTACGTGTCAATAATTAGCAGGTTAAAAACAGTTCATAGCCCCGGGTCCAATCGGTGGGAATTTTTATATATTTTTTCCTTATACAAATTTTTTTTATAGAGAAATACCCTAATGGTAATTCCCTAAAGTATAAATAACACACTGAATATGAGAACATACTATAAATTCGGACATGTCTCCCCAGTATTCTTAGCCATATCCGCACGTATAAGAAATGGTGTGCATGTAGACACGTGACACTTTGTTTTAGGTTTGGATCAGCAGCAACAAACAGAGAAATAAAACATAAAGCATATAAGAAAGAGGAGAAAAGAATAAGAAAAATGAAGAGCAGAAGGAAAGAGTAAGAAAGAGTGTTAACATTTCATTATCTTATCATTGCACATTGCTTTTACTCTTGAGGTTCTATGTGATTGTAGAATACTTATGAAATTTAAAAACAAATGTATGAGCCGGCTATTAGTCTAGTCATATCTTATGGGCCAAATTGTAGGGAAATTAAGAAACAACATGTCTAAAAAATTAATCCAACAAAAATGAAAATATTGAGACGGATGAATGGGAATACTCTATGCGGTAGGATAAGTATATTTGTGAGAAGTTAAGAGGTTACTCTCATTGAAGATAGAATAACGGAGAATCGAATGAGATAGTTCGGATATGGGCAACAGGGGCCAATTACTGCGCATGTGTCAATCAGAAAAAGTGTGAGGAAAATAGTTAATGGAAGATGAGGATTAGTGAAAGGTCTAAAAGCACTTGAATGGAGGCGATTAAAAAACATATGATAGTGCTTGATTTAACTAAGAACATAGTTCTGAACAGAACATAATAGAAGAAAAAGGTTCATGTAGCTAAGCCCAAAAATTTGAGATAAATCTTTGTTGTATTTAGTATTTGTCAACAACCTAAGAAGCATGTACAATAGACATAACGATACATCACTGCACAACACGACACACTTACACATGACAAACCCTAAAAATGTACACGTGAAACAACAATGAACGATAAAAGTGTCTTATCTGATGTAAGTGTCTGACAGAACACGAAGTGCGCCACTTCATAGCTAATGATAATAGTAGCAAGCAAGCAACCATTATTGTGATGGAGCAGAGCAGGAGGATAGGAGGTGGCGATTTGAGTTGCTCCACTTTGCTTTGTATATAACTTCAGATGGGCCATTTAGCATTTTACTTCCAAGCATTATGAGTGTTGATCTTGATTAATATGCAGCTTATAATATGGTTCAAAGTCACGGTCTCGGCCGCCGAGTCGGCGGGCACCGTTCTACATCGGTCGCGGTGTCGAAACGGAGTTTGGTGATACGTGCAAAACACTACAAATAAAGCTCAAAAAATTTTGAAAAAATCACGACAAATCTTAAAATAATGTAGACATCAATTTTCATGTATCTCATGTCCAAAATAAAATTTTAGGATAATTGAGAAAATTTAATGATTTGAGAGAGTAAATATAAAAAATATATAAATTTGAGATAGATTTAGAAATATAAAAGATTTGAGGGGTTAATCTGAAAAAACCAAAAATTAAAAGAAAAAGAAAAAGAAGGCTTATAAGAGAGGGGGTGAGAGAGATTTAGGGCAAGTTAAAAGAGCGCATGGGAGACCGAAGAAACATGGATGAAGGTAATACGACAAGATATGGAGGTTAAATGTCTTAGTGAAGGCATATTGCTCGATAGGAATGAGTGGAGAAAGCTGATCCATGTGCCCGATCCGGCGTAATTCTCTTTTGGTTCATGTGGCCTACCCCAAATATTTGGGACAAATGGCTTAGTTTGGGTGAGAGAGATACATAAAGAGAGAGCAATCGAGTGAGTAGAGGGGGAGAGATCGAGAGGGAGGGAGAGATCAGAGGGAGGGAAGAGGGGGGAGAGAGATCGGAGGGAGGGGATCCCCTCCCTCTTGGAGGAAGGGAAGAAAAAAGGAGAGAGATCAGAGGGAGGGAGAGGGAGGGAGGGAGAGAGAGAGAGAGATCGGAGGGAGGGGAGGTCCCCTCCCTCCGATCTCTCTCTCTCCCCCTCTCTGCCCTCCTTCCAATCTCTCTCTCTCCCTCTCCGATCTCTCTCTCTGTTCGAAGATCGACGGTGACTTGAAGCTGGCAGAGATCTTGTTCGAAGATTGATGACAACTTGGCGGAGATAGACGGCGACGGGCGGAGATCGATGACGACGAGGTAAGTTTGTGTTTTGTTTTCTTTTTTTTTCCCTCGCAACGATCTCTCTCTGAGATCTTTTTTTTTTTTTTGCTTTTCCGGCTGTGACTCGACAGAGATCAGGATGGACTTGGTTGGACACGATGGTATCAGCCGATTCCATCGTCGACTCGGCCGATACGCCCGAGTCGACTCTGAATCCATCCGAGTTAGGCCAAATGATGCGATACTATTGATTCGTGGCCCGGTTTCGGACCGGAGGCGGCCGACCCGGTCCAGATCGGTCGAGTTTTTCTGTTTTTGAACCATGCCTTACAATCCTACTTACAGATGCCATGGAATTAACAAAAGATTCCAAATTTCAGTTCTTGACTTTGGAATTGACTTCGTACCAGCAGCACTTAGGAAGAGATGGGAGGTTCCCAAAAGAGACCAACTCTCATTTGCATGTGGCATGCACAGGAATATTTAAAATTTTTAAACAAAAAAATAGCAATGTGCTATACCTTAGGAAAATTAGTAACATTAATTCTTTCTAGCTGATCTGTGCTCTCTGCCTGTTCTCTTTGAATAATTTCCTACCACCTGAGAGTTTTTGCATCCGATAGCATGATCCTGAAAATCTGGAAATTTCTTTTAGTTGGTCAAGGATACTCCATTTCACCTCAAAACTCTCATGCATACAAGCAGATGACTGTTTGCCAAATAACTGAGCCCTTGTGGTGGTCAATGGAAAATTTTCACTAGTTCAAATGTTACAAAGGGTTTGATGTCATTCTTCTGCAGCTTCGGGTGTTTTAGGATGGGTATTGTTGGGGGCAAGGGCTTTCACGATGACGATGAATAAGAACATATCAGATCGAAAGAAAGGAACAAGATTGCATATTTATCAAAAGACAACATATAAAGAATACCAGAAATTACGTGAAAAACTCAAATAGGAAAAAATCACGGAGTCGCTCATAAATCCACTATTATCGAGAGATTATATAGAGATGAAGAAGACCTCATAGCCGCTCTATACAAAAGCTCTCAAGATTTTTCTTAGCGTCATACTAACCCTAGTTATGACACATCTCTTTTTATAAAGAAAAATAGGGTTACAAGTTGTAGTATTCTTAAGCTATCATTGACACGTGGCTTAAATTTCCTGCACCGCGAAGCTTCCAGTCTGGACCGCATTCGTTACGCCTCACTGCGTCTCGGGGATTTTCGTTTTCTTTGTCGCTCAGGGTGCGTCTCCCGAGACTCCGAGCGATCCTCCGAACACTTAACATGCCCCCATCAGAAACTCCAAGCTCACCCATACTTGCCTGTAGTGCGCCTTTACTCGGGGATTCAGCGAGGTAGTCTAGTCCTCAGGAGACTCTTCCTGAGGTCCCGCCTCTGAGTTACCAGGGTAAACTTCCTGACCTCCTAACTCCCACTGCGACTGGGCCTCGCAGTTCTTCCTGCGTAATACTTCTCTAAGTGAGATTCTCCGTCAAGGTCGACGATCAAGCTCCACAACTTTAACATTCTCTCACTTGGAGACTGATAGTCAGCGCAACATCAACATCTCATCTCTCTCATTCATTCCTGACTAATAGTGATTCCGAGCGACTCAAACTTGAATCCTCAGGCTTGAAGACTCACAGAAGCTAAACAGCTTTTCAGCTTCTCCACCTTGACCACTTTGGTCAACATATCTGCTGGATTCTGACTCGTGTGTATCTTCAATAGTAAGATCATACCATCCTTCAACAGCTTGCGGATTAAGTGGTACCGCACATCAATGCGTTTAGTTCTGTCGTGATAGACCAGATTATTTACAAAGTCAATCACACTTTGGTTGTCACTATGCAGTGACAGAGCCTTCCGCTTTCTCGAGCTTTTTCAAAAAATCATTCAGCCATATCAGCTCCTTGCAAGCTTCTGTCGTTGCAACATACTCAGACTCAATCATCGACATGGCACTATCTTTTGCAGCCGCGACACATAGCTCACAGCTCCACTTTCCAAAGTGAAGATATAATTAGTGGTATTCCTCTGACTGTTTACATCACCTGCAAAGTCAGAGTCAACATATTTCAGCAGTTGAACACCCGTGCCATCATGGCACAATGTCATATCTGAACTCCCCTCCAGATACCTCAAGATTACTTTACAGCTCTCCAATGCTCTTTCTCGGGATTACTGATGTATCTGCTGACAACTCCCACTGCTTGAGTAATATCTGGTCTTGTGCAGACTATAACATATATCAAACTGCGGCTGATGCATATGGCACCTCTAACATGAGAGCTTTCTGATCTTTCGTCATTGGAGTTTGTGCCTTCGAGAGCTTGAAGTGACCTCTGAGCGGAACGTTCACAGGTTTAGCATCTATCATGTTAAACCTCTTCAGCACCTTCTTCACGTACTCGGTCTATGATACTTTCAACAGCCTTCTCTCTCTGCTGATCCTTATTCCAAGAATTTTCTTGCAGGACCCAAGTCCTTCATTGAGAATTCTTCTGCCAATCTGGCCTTGAGATTCATAATCTCCTTCATGCTGGACTCAGCAACAAGCATATCATCTACGTACAACAGTAGTATGATATAAGAATTCTCGAACCACTTGGAATAGCAGCAATGATCAGCCTTCAGCTTTGTGAAATCACTCCTCACCATGAATCTGTCAAACTTTAGATACACTACTTCAGAGCTTATTTCAAAGCATAAAGACTCTTCTTTATCTTGCAAACCAGCTGCTCCTTCTCGGGCATAATATACCCCTGTGGATGCAACATGTAAATGTCTTCTTCCAAATTGTCATGAAGGAATACGGTCTTCACATCTAACTGTTCCAGATGTAAGTCCTCCGCTGCCACAATATTGAGCACAGATTTAATGGTAGTAAGTTTCACAACAAGAGAGAAAATCTCGTTGAAGTTAATACCTTCTCGCTGTTGAAACTTCTTCACAACTAGCGTTACCTTGTACCTCCTGGTATCATTATTCTCCTCCTTTAGTCAGTAGACCCACTTGTTATGCAGGGCACACTTGCTCTCTGACAGTTCAATCAAATCTCACGTTTGGTTCTCCATGAGAGACGCTATGTTATCATCTATAGCAAGCTCCCACTCAACTTGGCTTTCACCTGTAAAGCCTCATCATAACACTCAGGCTCACCATTGTCAGTCAATAACAGATAGTGAAAGACAGAAGAATATTTTTCTGGAGCCTTTGTTTGCCTGGTTGAGCTTCTCACCTCAGTTTGGGGGTCAGAGACTCTACTCAAGATTCTAGATTCCCCTCGGGAATGTTTTCGAGCCTTGTCCACGGGAGCATCTTCAAGTTCGATGAACTCTGCATCCGCAACACCTTGCTGCTCGAGAGTACTCCGAGGTGCCACTCTGAGATCGTTCTCCGAAGTGGTCCTCTCTATCTGCAAGTTTTTGTACGTCTTTTGCTCGTTGAAAACCACATCTTTGCGTCTAAGGATCTTGTAGTTTTCGGGATCCCGGAACCGATAGTCATACTCATCGATACGTATTCAATGAAGATGCACCTCCCAAACTTTGGGTCTAACTTGCTCCTGTGACTTAGCTTAATATGAACAAAAGAGATACAATCAAATGTACACCAGTGATTCAGGTTTATCTCTTTGCCGGTCCATGTCTCTTTGGGAATTCCACAGTTCAGAGGCACCAGGAGTTTGTTGTTGATTAGATACACAGTCGTGTTGGCTGCATCTACGTAGAACTGCTTGGGCAAACCAGCGTGTATTCGCATGCACCGGACACGCTCCATATTAGTCATGTACATGCACTATGCCACTTCATTTTGATGAGGGTTTTCGCGAATCGTCTTTACTCTTCGGATTCCTCGACTTGCATAGAACTCTTCGAATCTGCTATCACAATATTCACCCTTGTTGTTGGACTTCAAGCACTTAAACTTTCGACCTGATTCATTCTCGACTTGGACCAGCCATTTCTTACCCAACTCGAACACATTCGACTTGTGTTTCAAGAAATACACCCAGACCTTCTAACTAGAATTACGATGAAGGTCATAAAATACAATGAGCTTCCGAGAGAGAGAATTGAAACCTTACCCAGATATCAGTATGCACTAACTCAATTTTTTCTGCCTTTGGAGTCTTTCTCACCGTTGAGAAATTAACTCGCTTCTGCTTCTTGTAGACATAATATTCACAAAAGTCTAGATCAACAGACCTCAACCATGAGACAGCTTATCCTTGGAGAGTATTACCTCCATTCCCTTCTCGCTCATATGCCTAAGTCTCCAAACCACACCCCAGCATCCACCTCCGATGAAGCAACTGAAATTGATGCTCCAGAACCTGACATCATGTAAAGGGTACCTTCTTCCTGTGGGCCACCACCATGGCACCCTTGGTGATCTTGCATAGATCACCATCGAAGGTGGTCTTCATCCCTCCATCCGCAAGCTGACCGACAGAGATTATGTTTCTCTTTGGTTTCGGTATATGTCGACGTTCCTCAACTTCAGTGTCAAGCCATTAGAGAGGCTAACCACCACATCGCTTTTCCCGACAATGGCACATGATTCATCTCTCAAGTACACCTTCTCAAGTCCACATTTTACATAATTCTGAAAGATATCTTGTCGGGAAATGGCATGAAAAGAGGTGCCGGAGTCAATAACCCATAACTCACTGGACTTAGCCAATGAGAATCAAGGCATCAAATCCATCACTCTCCGTGATATACGCAGAATCATTCTCCTTGCCTTTGTCTTCTCCATCCTTCATCTGCTTGCAGTCCTTCTGAATATGCCCCATCTCACCACACCGTCAACATCCCGCACCCCTCGACTTGGATGTACCTCTCCCCGATTTGGGACCTACTATTCTTTTCTTATCTCTATTCCCAGACCTGCCTCTCTTATCGACACTTAGGGCATTCCCTGATGTCTCAACCGACCCCGAAGACTTCCTGTGCGCCTCTTTGCTAAGAAGTATACCCATCACATCATCAAACTTTAAGGTTCATGTCTCACAAGAATTACTCATTGCGATCACGAGACCATCACAGGCCTCCGACAGAGTGGACAACAGAACCATTGTATTGATTTTATCTTTGAAATTGATTTCAACTGATTCCAACTGGCTTGTGAGCGTGTTGAATTTGTTGAGATACCCAGCGACGCTTCCACTTTCAGCCATCTTTAGGTTGAACCATTTCTTCATCAAGAATACCTTGTTTGATGTCGAGAGTTTCTCGTACATTTTCGATAGCGCCGTCATCAAATCTTTGGTCGTTTTTTCCTAGAGACATTGAAAGCAACCATCGATGTCAAGGACAATCAGATCACTCTTAGGGCTTTTCGATCTGGAATCTCTCACTCGCCATCGGACATCTCCTTTGGCTTATGGGTCTTTTTTGCCGAGAGAAAGATAAAGATTTTTCTGGTACATGTAGTATTTGATATGCATCTTCCAGAACTCGAAGTTCACGCCATTGATTCTTTTAACTTTGATTTTTTCTTCATCTGCCATCTTGAACCAAAGCTCTGATACCAGTTGTTGAGGGGGCAAAGGCTTTCACGATGGCGATGAACAAGAATAGATCAGATCGAAAGAAAGGAACAAGATCACAGATTTATCAAAAACAACACACAATGAGCACTAGAAATTACGTGAAACCCAAAACAGAGAAAAACCACGGAGTTACTCGCAAATCCTTTATTATCGAGAGATTACAGGGAGATGATGAAGAAGACCTCATGCTCTGTACAGTAGTTCTCTTCTCTTAGCTTCATACTAACTCTAGTTACGACGCATATCTTTTTATAGAGAAAAGTAGGATTACAAGTTATGACATTTCTAAATTGCCCTTGACACGTGGCTTAAGTTTCCTGTATCGTGAAGTTTCCAGACTGGACTGCATTCGTTGCGTCTCATTGCACCTTGAGGATGTTTCTTTGCTCTGTCGCTCGGAGTGCTCCTCCCGAGACTCTGAGCGATCCTTTGAATACTTGAACATGCCTCCATCTGAAACCACAAGCTCGCCCACACTTGTCTGTAGGACGTCTTTACTCGGGGAGTCTGAAAGGTAGTCTAATCCTCAAGAGACTCTTCCCGAGACCTGGCCTCCAAGTCACCAGGATGGACTTCCCGACCTCCTAACTCCCACTACGACTTGGCCTCACAGTTCTTCCTGCGTGATACTTCTCCGAAGGCGATTCTTCGTCAAGGTTGACAATCAGGCTCCACAACTTCAACAGGTATATCCAAGTCTGCCATCAGATTCTTGCACCAATTCATGTTCTCATAATGACCAGCAACAGGATAAAACTTCGGTAAAATCTTTAGTGTAGGTGTCCAACATGTGATAAACTTTCAAATGCAGATTTTGATCTGCATCTGAATTTATTGCAAAAAATCATTGCAAATATATAAACAAAGAGTTTCTAAGTTACTTTGCCATGGACCATATAATCAAATTGTATTTTCTTTTTAAACTTTTCCTATGATTATGTTCAGGAGCACCGGGAACTAGCACATGAGGCTGTCCGGAAGTCTTTGGTTTTGTTGAAAAGATGGAAAGGATCCCGCAAAACCATTTCTACCTCTAGATAATAATGCTAAAATAATTCTTGATACTGATAATATTGTATATCAGTGCGGGGGATGGACAATAACCTGGTATGGAGGCAACAGAAGAATAACAATTGGAAGGAACCTTACAGTTTTATAATGTTTAGTCCATTGCTGATGTTTTGCCATATATTTTCTCCATATCTTTCTCATATATTTTGTCATTTCCTCTCATATAATTCTAGACCATTTGATGTTACAGTTTACTTGTTATTTACCTTAATATATTCTTTTCTCCTTTGCCTCGATGATTTTTGAACTATGACCTTGCTTAATTTATTTACTCAAGTTCCGTCATTCACTTTCTGCATACACTTTCTAGTGCCAAATAATGTTGAATCTACACATGATCACCTTGATCTGTCTCCTTTGTCTCGAAAGAAAAGTGAACACCTTGATAGATCTGCTTGTTTAGTGTTGATCGATATTTCCCCACTTTTTCTGCACAAGGGATTCTCTAAGCCATTGAATGACTGTAAACATCGTCCAGGTAGGTATGCTCCCAAGTGTATGGGCTTGGTTTCCTCCCAAATCTCGTGGCATAGTCACCCCCATTTGGTGAAGCCTCCTCAGAGGTTTGGAGGAGATAGGAGAAAGATGAAAGAGGAAGGGGTTTTTGATGTCTAATGATGATGGTCATTTCAAGTATTGTTCTCTTCTCAGTAAACTTTGATAGATATAGGTCTCTAGACTCTCTTCATGACTTCTTATTTTGGTGCTTGTAGGAGGGGTGAATCCCTTCTACCTGAAGAGAGAAGGTCTTAAGCTTTCATGCCTTTTTGATGTAGGTACATATGATCTCACTTGTTTGATCTCATTTGTTGAGAGGATATTGGCTTAGTTATGCACAGAACTCTCTTATGGCTGAAAAGAAGGTGTTATCTGATATTTGAGCTCGTTCACATCTCAGGCTTCTGATCGCTAACAGCTACAACATTAAGTTTCGGACTTATTTAGGCCAGATTTAATGTCATCTACACACACACACACACACATATGTATACATATGTCTATATGTATACATATATAGAGATAGACTTGGGTCCTTTAGGAACGATATGAAGACGAATCATTCTCATTCAAATTCAATGTAGATCATTCAAATTGAAGATCAACTTTGTTAGAGTTGATCTATATTGTTAAGAGTGATTAAAAATAAAAATTAAATATTTTAAATAATTTTTGCTTTTTCATCGAGTAGGCACAAAATGAACGGCCAAAACAGTGAGTTGGTTAGTTTAATGGTGCAAAGTAGAATATTTGAAGTCTAACAAAGTTGGTATGTGAGGGTTTTTAAATGTTTAGATTATGATCAAATGGTCGGATCGAGAATTTGTATGTCTAAAGTCGTAAATCTAAGTAATATGTTATTTTTGGTCGTTCATTTTGTACCTAGATGATGCATGAATAAGAAAATTGCAAAACACTTGAATTTTTTTGATTACTTTAAATATTATAGATCAACTTCAACAAAGTGAATCTTGTATTTGAATATCGTAACGTTTAATTTGAGTGAAAAAGATTCATGCTCAAATCTTTCTTGAAGTAACCATGTGTGTGTGTGTGTGTGTGTGTGTGTGTGTGTGTGTGTGGCTATAATTCTCTATGGTGGCTTGCTTGATATGCATAGGGCAGAACTGATATTCAAAGGTTTGGGTTTGGATTTGAAAGTTAGGTCCATGTACCATCTCGGGGCTTATCCAATCATGCTTGAAACAAGTTCCAGTCTGACTTGGATTTTGACTTTAATATAATCATAATCAAGGCTGGTTCCAGGTCCAACCAACCAACAATACTTTTATATGATACGCAGGTTGAGGTTGGAGGTGGTTACTGGCCGTCTGGGTTGTTTATAATATATGCCATAGATGATGTCACTTATTGTCTTCTTCTGCTCTTTGATAGTTAGAAGCTTTTGCAAGTCCCTTTCCAGTTTTTATAATAACTGGCAGTTGAACCTTTACTGGAAGTTCTCTTTAGGATAGTTCCTTTGGTCATATATTTTTCTCAAAGTTTTTAAGGTTGATGTTAAATTGACAGGGACGTAAAAATTGAAGTAATTCTTATGTGGAGACTCCTTGCAGTTGAGCTGTGACACATCCAACATAACCTTGGCAGGAGGATGATAATATGCTGTTTGAACTTTTCAACTGAATGCTCAAGCATATTTTCTTTTAGCATGGAAAAACCATGTTCTGGGAGAATATATCATTCACAGCAGCCAACTTCACTTTATGTGAGTAATAAAGAAGCTCATGTCAGAGCTTTTGCAAGCCCCGTTCTAGTTTTTTATGAAAGCATGCAACTGAACTTTTATTGGAAGAATCAAGAAGCTCTCTCTTTAGGGTATTTCCGTTGGCCACAGATTTGCCTTCAAGTTTTGAAGGTTGATGTTAATTTGACAGGGCCGTAAAATCTTGTTGATCCTTTCATGGAGACTGTGTCACGGAAAATTCATGTTCTGGGAGATTATATAATCGACAGCAGCGCAACTTCACTTTTATGCGAGTAATATAGAACCTTATGTCGGAGCTTTTACAAGCCCCAATCTACTTTTCTTATGAAAGCATGCAATTGAAACTTTTATTGGAAGAATGAAGAAGCTGTCTCTTCAGGATAGTTCCTTTGGCCACAAATTTGTGTCAAGTTTTGAAGGTTGATGTAAAATTGACATGGCTGTAAAAATGGACAAGTGATCCTTCCATGGAGGCTCCTTGTCTTTGAGTTGTGACTAGGGGTGTCAATTGGGCCGTGCGGGGCCAAGCACGACGGGCCAGCAGCCGGGCAAGGCCGGGCCCGCCACGGCCGATCTCAATTGCGTCGGCCCGGCCTAGATTGGGCCCGGTTCCATGTTTGGAACCCAGGTCGAGCCGGGACCCGGGCCGGACCGGGCAGGCCCGATTTTTTTTAAAAATAAAAAAAATTTGTGGTTTATTAATACAATTATTTTCTAACTTTAACATAATTGTTCTGTGGGTTAGTTGGTCATAGGACTTGTATAGTTGAGGTGAGATCATGGGTTTGAATCTTGAAATTGACAATTAATTTTTTATATTTTATTTGATTGGTGGAGGGGGTTGCTGGCAACGGTGGATGGCGGCCCAGGCGGCGCTGGACGGCCGCTTGGGCGGCAGAGATCGACGAAAATCCGGGTCGGGCCGGCTCGGATGGGTCATGCCAGCGCCGGTGCCCGGGCTTGGCACGGCCCAGGCGGGCCGTGGGCCGCCTCTGGCGGACCCGGGGCCGGCCCATGCCTTACCCGGACCCGAGCTGGGTCTGCCCGAGTTCTACCCGGGCCGCGCCGCGTTCGAGCTTCCCGGGTCGGGTCCGTGCGGGTTGCTGGGCCGGGCCAGCCCGGCCGGCCCACTTGACACCCCTAGCTGTGACCCTATTCGACATATGCACATTGCTACTAATGGGTCGGATTGGGTCCAAGTACCACTAGACTCGAACCGCTCATGGGCACACATTTGGACCAGCACCAGACTCTATTTCGAACAGGTCCTTGGCTTTGCATTAGGTGTATATTCATTGTTCCCACCATATATTAATGGGTAGGATATTTAATACAAGGACTCATACCATATTTGTCGTGTGCACTTTCAAAGCGGGTCTAGGGTGGGTATTAGGTATTCCACATTTAATGCAAAAAAAGCAAAATTATATTAAAGAAAAATCTAATGAAAAGATGATGAGTTAACAACCATGTCTAAGCTGCGAAATCTAAGAATATCCTTTCCAACAACATACATATCTCACCCATTAGCAAGTTCATTAAACCTACAAAAAAATTGTTTAACTCAGATATCTAAGTACTAAAAACAAATAAGGGTTGTTTGTTTCGCGTAAAAGGTCTTAATTCGTAAATGACTTACAACCCAATTACAATTACGGTGTTTGTTTAGATCGTAATTCGTAAAAGACTTACGCAACCCAACTACCACTCACTTACAACTCAATTACACTCACTTACAACTCACTTACGGTTAATTTTGTGTTCATGCAAATTTGTATTATTTTTATATTAATATTAAATTTTTTAATTTAGTATTTTTAGTATTTATTTGTGATATTTAATTTTTTTAAATCACCAAATAGTTAATTTTGTGGTCAATTTTTCCAGTTACGACTTACACATTACGGCAATCAAACACTGTAAAACACAATACACTTTCTCTCACTTACAATTTTATATTACCAGTCAAACACCGTAAAACTTACATGCATGTAACTCATTTACAACTGTAAAAGAGTTTACTAATTACGACTTACAAATTGCGGTCAATTACGATAACCAAATAGATCCATAGTTCAGTCTTCAGTGCAGATGGAGGAGGAAGCTCGTTGTGCAGGAGGCAACATAGACCAACCTTCATGGCGGAGGAGAGGGGTTTTGTCGTGGTCATCATGAAGAGATGGCGGATGGAAGCGCCATCAACACTGCCTTTAAGGAGGAAGCGGCCTTATCAAGAGAGAGATGACTGATGGGAGTGGTGGGTTGTGGAGGATGGAGGAGGTAGTGAATGGAGGATTAGCGAAAGACAAGAATGGAGAGATTTAGTGTTTGCTAGCCACATGTAATCAAATCCATTTGTTCAGTGATTTCTAGTTTATTTTAGATATGTCATTGGTCCACATCGGTATGCCATGGTTTAAAATCTCGCTATCATATTAGCCAATTGTTTGTAGTAAAAATTTGGCACTATTGATAGTATCTTAGATATCGGCTAATATTACAGGATTAATATTGTATCGGATATCTCAAAACTCAATATAATTTTACCATACCTCTATATATAAGCCAATATTTGAAATCATGCTTATGACTCATTCATGTTCCATGACTAAACAAGACAAGGCTAGGTCCGTGTATGGTTTTGGTCCACATAAAAGATACTCGACCATAAAAAGATATCAGACCCTAACTTTGCCCACATAGAAGATACTCAGACTCTCTAATTTATGACTCTCTCCAACTTTTAGACTCAAATACATACTGATTCATGAGTGGTTGTGGACCTTGTGGTACATGGACGGGTCAGATTCAAGTCCAAACCTAAATTTGTAATAGCCCCATGCATGGTTTTATCCGGAGGATGATAATAAGCTGCTAGAACTTTTCAACTCAAGTCTTGAGCATCTTTTCTGTTTGCATAGAATTTCTGGGAGATCACATCATCTGGAGTTGCTGACTTCATTTTCATGTGAGTAAAGTAGAAGCTTATCTCAGTTCTGCATTTCAGGCACAAGTATTTTGGAGGCCATTAAGGAAACCGTTGGAGAAACTACAGAAGTGATATATGAAGAACGTCCATCAGCAGCCACACCGTTGCACACCAAGACTTCTCTTTTGCAGTAGTCATTGTGGGAGAGGCTGCATATGCGGAATTTTTGGGAGACAGATCAGAGCTTAATATCCCATTCAATGGTTCCGACCTGATTAGTCTTGTAGCTAGCAAAATTCGTACGCTGGTGATTATGATATCAGGAAGGCCTCTAGTTATGGAGCCAGAGGTAGGGTTCGAAACAGGATGGTACGGGTCTGTCACAGGGACCCCTGTGGGTTGAAGCCCTGGCCCGCCCGCAAATCCCGGGGTTTTTTTTTTTTTTTTTGGAATTTTACTTGGATGCCTTTAATAAAAAATGGGGTGCCTTAATCTTGGGGTGCCAGAATCCTTTTTTGGGTGGAAATATCTGTTCCCGCGAGGGAGGTGGAGTCGCTGATGCTATATTTGGAGATTATGACTTTGAGGGCCTGATGCCAATGACTTGGTTTAGATCAACAAATCAGTTGTCACTAAATGCAGGGCACAAGTCGTATGACCCCCTATTTCCACTCGGGTTTGGATTGAAGATGGGTCCGAGCAACAAATAGAGTTGTGTGATGCATCTTTGAAAGTGTGAATTGTAAAATCTGGGAAACAATCTAGTAAACAACTACAAGCCGAAGAAAATTGGTCGAGCTTAGAGAGATTGTTGTATCATTAAAACAGTTATCTCCTGTAATGCTTGTTACTGGTCTACAATGATGGATCAAATCGTTGTTACAAGAGGATCTGAGCTCTGTACTGATTACAAAGTTAGTGCGTGTATGTGAACTTGATTTATGAAGTGAAAACCAGTGCATGCATTTCCTTGCAACTTGCCGAAAAAGGACAGTGCCCCTTTGGGAAAGAAAGTGGCCGTCTTTTGTCATCTACCTTTGGGAAGTTAACAGTGATGGCACTTGGTTCTTTAACTAATGCGCAGGGACCACAATTTTGCTCGCTTGAGACGCAGCAGCAAAGGCAGCGACAGCAGTGTTTATACAGAGCAAGAAAGCAGCAGCAGCAGAAAAAGAAAACCACAGTGGTGTGTATGATAGTTTCTGCTTGTATGTTCTTCTTATCCTTTTGTGCCAAAAATATGTTCTTCTGATTGCTTATTGGGCAGCCAAGCCAATCACGAACACTGTTCTATTTGATGATGGTGATATAAACAACTGCCAAATTGATAGTATTTAAATTTCTACAAAGAAAATAAAGTATTCATGAGTTTGTACGAAGTACGATTAAGACATCCCAGCAGAATGCTTGAGGTCAGGATTGACTGAATTTGTTTGTCCAATTATTTGCAATTTTCTTTTCTGAGAATTGAGAGAATAAGAAATCGGTAGATATTCAATTTTTTTTCTTAATTGCTCTTTTCATTTTGCAGAGAATTTTTCGCCTTCCAAGTGAATATTTTTATACAAAATTTCTAATGCTAAATATAACTCTTTAACTATCAGAGAATTTTCTCATAACAAGATATTTCTCTCATACTGAAATGAGACGGGAGTCACTGAATCTCTCTTCTAGAGTATAAGGTACGCGATACTACGGCTCCTAGAAGAACTTTTTCATACAGAGGCACCCATTTTATGCTTTGTTTTAGTTTGTATATCTATTATATGATACCTTTTAAGACTTGAAAAATGATTTTCGCAAAAAGGTATCCTTCAGTAGGTTTGAATGCCTTCCTTGAGAAAGGGAAATAATTGCAGAATAAAGCTGCATATGGATTGCAGAAGCATGAGATGCCCCAAAGAAAAAAGAAGAAAAAAAACAATTAAAGCAAGGTGCTGCCCTTGAATTCACATTCATCTCAGAGGTGAGCCGAGGCAAATTTGGTCTGTTTCTGTTCAGCTAGTCTTGGAGTACTGCCAGGTAGTAAACAGTGAGATAGGAAGCATCTTAGATCACAAACTTTTACCAGTTTGCTGACAGAGATATGTTGAAAACAAACAAATCTGTCAACGAATCTTTAGAATCTCCATCGATTGATAAGAATCTCTTAGATTAGCCTTAAAAAGTACGCCTTGGATGATTGCGCATTGTACTTTGTTCAGTCATAATCTAGCGAATGCTCCTAATGATGAACTTGTGAGTGCTAAGAGATTGTGTACTTGTCGATCCTTATCTCCTCCCACGCTTATTGATTATTGTAAAATAATGATGAACCGTGAAAAGTTATTAAAAAGAGATACTGCTTTAATAGGACAGCCACATGTAATGCAACCCCCCACAACACAAGATGTCCAATGATATGCAAGTGTTGTTAAAACCCCATTCTAAGGGTTTTGGAATCAGAATATGGAGGAAAAGGGTAGATATGATGTTTAAAAGTGGGAAGCCATGAGACCGAATATGTGGCTTAAAATCAGAATCCACTTGTTAATGGAGGACAGAAGAGAATAAAGTTGGGAGCAAAGTGCTTTGCCAATGCAACTTGAAGAGAAAAAGGCTGCTGCATCTTTCCAAAAGGACAAAGGGTCTG
Source organism: Agave tequilana (assembly GCA_038442645.1). Taxonomy (NCBI): domain Eukaryota; kingdom Viridiplantae; phylum Streptophyta; class Magnoliopsida; order Asparagales; family Asparagaceae; genus Agave; species Agave tequilana. Next base: position 8,315 of record JAVJIF010016199.1, on the reverse strand, counting down.
CTGTTTTGTTATTTACCCTCTGAAAAGATAACAGGGGCGATCACTTTGTTCCAAGTTGCCCTTGGGGAAAAAAAGGCCCTAAATAATTTTTAGTCATTTGTTGGGTCTCAATTATACGCTAGCAGTTGCCATGTCCAAGAACTACACTTGGTGATAGTTACGCTACAACTCGGAGGTGGAGCTAGGTGTGTGCAAGTGTGGTCGATTGCCCACGCTCTTAGCTGGGAACGTTTCTTATTTTTTTCTATAAAACCTCTGGTTTTGAGAGTTTTTACTTGTCCTGCATCCCTAGTGAAGAAAAAGAAAAGAACCAAGAAAAGGAATGAATTAAAGTATGAGATTCCGAGCTAGTGGACTCAGACTCAAATCCAACAACTAGGGGGGTCAATCTCACACAACCAGTTCATATCACAAGCTCAAAACATGAACGCTGAAGAATAAATATCGCTATATATAGCATTAAAAGGTTTACCAAATGAAAGCAACAAAACTAAATCTCAGGGAATGCCTTGTGACTCAGACATGTTGAGCTAAGCTACTTGGTTGAGTCCAACGGGTGCTCGTAGATGTGCATAAAAATACTAGCTTTGCATTTGAAATGCAGGTATCTTATGTGCACCATCAATCACACAAACTGTAAACAGAGAAACACAAGTGATGACAATTTGAATATAAAGCACAGCTACAATGAAAGTCTATCAGTTCACATTCCAATTTACGAAAAGGAAACGCACAGAAGGATGAAAATCAAAATAAATTTTATGGAAGGCAAGGGTCAACAAGCCATTATCATTATTGCAAACAAATACATATGAGATGCAATTTGAATTTAACACAAAGGGTCTCAACACTGAGCCATATACATTGGTATATTTTTAACTCCAGCTGCTTCATGTAAGCACCAAATTTGAATCTTGAACCCGTTGTAGTACCCAAATGCTCGGCCAAGAAACGACTTCCCCTAGTGTCACCATATGAGCACAAACAAGAAGCACCATTGTATGCCAACATTTTCCTCCATGCCAAGTAATAGACTCAAAAACTCAAAGTTCTATAGGTGAAATGGCAATATGTACAGAAGTAATATCTATATAAAATTTTCTCTAGAACGGGATAGTGATGTATTACATGAATGTTCAAAATCCTCATTGGCATCTCTACGCACATACTGATGTGTTGTCATGGCACTAAATTGATTTGATCCTTCTTCCATCCACAGAAACAACATATCACATTCTACCATTTCTTCCTCATGAGGTACGTTGATATGGCTGCGTCTAGAAAAGCATAGCGCGATGCGCAATCATGGAATCATGGAGACCGCCTCTGTGTGAATTTTGAGCCTCCAACTTGATTCCATATGGATCTACTCCATAAGGTAGCTGCATGAAGCGATAGCCATGTTTCAATGGACTAAATCCGCTGGCTGCCTCATTACGCTGGTCAGAATCAACTACCATAGAGAGGTCTGACCTTCCAGTTCCAGATGCAACAGCAGAAGTGGATTGCATGGTGAGCGCAGATGGCGAGGAAGGAGCATTGTCCGACAGGTTGACGGTGGTAATGTCATGTATGCTTGCTCTCCTCTTATCTTTTCCGCCAGAATTGAGCCTGATGAAATACTTTTGGGCGTGGCTGGCCACCTGAGTAGGAGTCCGGCTGACTACAAAATTCCGCGATATGTTCCTCCAATCACCTTTACCATACTTCTTCAGTCCCATGAGAAACAACCTGCCAACAATCAATAAATTGATTATATCATCAGTGAACACCACCATACAAAATCTTGAAGAACAGGAAGAAACCAAAAATATTATCACCACTCATACAAAAAGTGTTGGAGATTGAAAGAAGGATCGCTAGTATCCAATACGTGCACAGAAATTAATCAATCAAGAACAAATATCAATTTGCACCAAAACAGAGAAATGATGACAGAAGAATACTTGTGTTCTTCTTCAGTCCAAGGGACTCCCTTCTTCCTCTCCTGATCCGAAAGCCTGCCTCCCGATCTCTTCGCGCCCGCGCAGTACCCTTGCTTCTTCATCCCATCACTCTCCCAATCCAGCGTGAACGACGAGGAGCTGTAACCGGGGAATGGGATCAGGCCAGCTTCGATGTGAGTCACATCCACCTCCAAATCTCTGTAATGGGACATAACGTCTCTCACGGTCTTCCCGGGAGCATCGCCGCCACCTTCGCCCACCGGTCCGGCGTCTTGCTGTCGATGTGCGCCAGCGCATTCTCGAAGATCTTGTTCTCCTGCTGACTCCACATGCCACTCTTCTCCTCCCCAAGAACCCAGTTTGAGTTCATGAAGTAGGCCGAGGCCGGGGACAGAGCTTCCATCCCTGACTTTGTCATCATCTGAACCTTCCCTTTCCTTCTTCTAATCTAATGGATTCAATTCTCACAACCCACCCACAATCCTCAACAATACCTTTTATATTGGAACCCAGCTGCCCAAAACTAAAAACTTTGATGAACGACCCAGAAGATGAGATCTTGAGGGGAGAGAAAACTAGAAGAAAAGCTTCCAGCAAAGAATTACAACCCAAAGCCCAGCGAAACCTCAAACCAATCAAACCCAACAACAGGGTGAAAGATTGGAAACTGGGTGCTGAAAATGATTACAATAGGAACAACAAGAAGAAGAGTAGTCAAAGTGTGATTTTTTTTCCCTTCAAAATTCTTTGAAATTCTTGACAGAGTGGAAGGAAGCAGAGAAAAGGGGGGAGAGGTTTCCTTCTCAATCTCTCTCTCTCTCTCTCTCTCTCTCTCTATTTTATTCTTTTTTCTACTGTTTGAGATCTCTAAGGTCGGGGGGAGAGAGAGATGGGAGGTTGTGATTGGGCCTTGGTTGAGTTTGTGGCCACTCAAACCAAGGGACCCCTCTCATTTCTTTATACCCATCCTTCAATGCGGAAACTAGTTAAATACTGTTGCTTCAGACTTTGAAAAGCTCAAATATTAAGATAAAATAAATTAGTAAATAAATCGCTAATATACCATTTAATTTTTTTAGCTCCGATATAGGACGTGTTTGTTTCGTCGCAAAACGCAAGTCGTAAAAATTTTTTCCATTTTCGGTTGTTTGTTTGCTGAAAAACAAGTTACAAAATACAACTCTTCTTTTCTCTTGCAGTTGCTACAGTTAAATTTATGGTCATATAAATCTCACTTTTACACTCATATTTTCCTAGTTACAATTGTTATAGTTAATTTTGTGGTTATGTAACTCTCACTTGTAGTACACTTATAGCTCAAAACAGTTACTTGATAATCAATATATAATTTAATATTATTAATTTTAATATTTTAAATAGTGTTCAATTTCTTATTTAATTATTTAATTATTTTATATTTTTTATCTTTAATTTTTTTATTGTTTTTAATATTTAATATTTTACTATTTTAATTTAATATTTTTATTTAATATTTTATCTAATACTTTATTATTTTATTAATATTTATTCCATTTTTATTATTTTATTTAGAGTTAATATTTTATTAATATAACAATATTATACTTTAATATAAAATTACTATATATTTAATTATTTATTTTTAATATAAAAAATTACTTTATTAATATCATAATGTATTTAATTATTATATTAATATTTTATTATGTTAATATTGTAATAATAATTTAGTATAATAATAATAATTTATTATTAAATTATAATTATATTTTACTTTGTTATTTTATATTTCTATAATATTATAATAAATTTATATTATAATAATTTTTAAGTATTTTTAATATTATAATATTATAACTATATTTTATTATTTTTTAAGATTTTTTAATATTTGTATTTTATTAGTATTCTTAAATTTTATTAATGTTCTTTAGATTTTTCTTAAAATTTATATTATTTATTTAGTTAATATTTTGTAATATTTTACTATTTATACTATATTTTATTAAATATTATTGTTATAAATAAAATATTAAGATTATTAATTTTTTATCTCAAAATTTATTAATACAATTTAATTTGCAATAATAGATTTAATTTAATAGTATTTATAATATTTAAATCACTGCTACAGTTAATTTTGTGGTCAACTTTTCTACTTAAATTTTTACATTACAATCAAATACTGTAAAATACAATATACTTACCATTTATACTTTTACTTTATCATTAAACAACGTAAAACACAATAGACTTTTCCATTTACACTTCACTTTATCAACTAAATACCGTAAAACACAATATATTTTCTCTACTACAGTTCAATTTTTCCATTCTCATTTTACGACTTACAACTTGCGACGTTTGCAACGAAGCAAACAGCTAATCAACCATCTAAATTAAATTTCCCACCAACATAAATAAAAACATCGAATTAAAAAAATATTTTGTTGCAACCAATCATCAGTTACACCCCGGCCCTCTTGGATCCCACTGGCAATGTATATAAATATACTATGAGCCTCTTTGGTTAAAGGTGAAAGTCAGAAAGTGAATCAGTGAGGAAGCAGTAACAGTTTCTCTTTGGAATTTGAGAATTGGTAAATAAATTTTTCGGTATTTGAATGTTGTTAGGAAGTGTGATTTGAAAAATGTTATGTCTTTTCCGATGTTTAGATAGTAATGTGAAAGTGAAAGTGGAAAAGTTGACCAAAAGTTGATCGCAAAATAATATTAAAATAAAAATAATTAAGAAAAATAAAAAATGGACTGTTGTAAATGAATTTACATGATAAAAAAATTAACTGTTTTGTGTTACAACTTATTACAAATGAGATTACATGACCATAAATTACCTGTAACACTTTAAAAGTGAGGAAATGGTTGTGTAAAAAAAAAAAGAGAGAAAAGAAAAAAGGGTTATCTTATTTTTTTCTTTTCCGATGTTTGGATAGATATGGAAGCGAACAATTATACTTCCCCATTTCTTTACTTCCACTCACTCCTTGCAACAAACACGCCTATTACCAAATGAAAATTATTAAATAAGAGAATAATTCATTCAAGCCTTCAAAGGTCTGTGATGATTGTGAAGTGTATGATTTTAGAGAAATGAGAAGGAAAAGATGTGTTGCAACCCCCCGAAATTGAAGGAATATTTTGTGAGCTTGGAATCCAAATAAAATGTAAAAAATAAAAATAAAAAAGCCCAAAGTTTACATATTTTGTTTTCAGATTTTTGAACGTGTAATGGTCCACGGACACAATGTTATTTCAAATATTGGCCTAAAAGACAAAAGCCTTTTTGGCTTTTTATAAAACAATAATTTGCTCGACTCTCCCTCGCAGCTGTATTCTTATTAAAGCAAAAAAAAAAAAAAGAATAAATAAATAAATAAAAAACAAGAAGTGTACACTTACCTTCTCTCTCTGGTCCAGTGCCAGTAATTAGCGACCTTTCAATTTTCCCCAACTACTTCTCTTCATTTTTATTTTTTATTTTTTTATTTTTTACAGATGATGTTGCTTCGTTGAGGGAGCTGTTTATTTTGATGGATCACAAGCTTATAGCCTAGATATTTGAAACCACTTTCTTGCATTACCTATTGAAGTTCTCCCTTCTTAGAAAATAGTAATATTGTTAATACAATACTAGTTCTTACATGGGACTAGGTGAAATATGAACATTATTAATAAAACAGCTATTCTCTATTTTCTGTAGTTAAAATTTACGATAAAGTTGTCGACTATATCAATCTAAATGGTAAAAAAATAATAATAATTAAACACAATCAAACAAGCAAAACGTGCTCTTGCCTTGTTTTACTTGGGTGCATCCACTGTTCATGGCAAGGAGGTGCCGTTGATTCCCCGTGATTTTGCTCCCATTGTAACTTGAATTTTTGCGATTTGCGTGATTGTATCTCTTATTGTGCCGCCAGATCTAGTCCTAAATAATAATTGTTATAAAAGGCCCCAAATTAACTATTATTAAATTTATAGTTTAATTTTAAGTTTAAATTTTGAAGAGTATATTTTGTTTATTTATGCAATTATTATTATTTAAAAGGTGGAAAGTGATCGACGAAAACAGGGATAAGTAAAAGTTAAAATGATGTTACTTGATTGTTGGTGTGTCTCTGTCGTTCGCAATTTATCTGCGGTAGCAAGGACTAAGCGGGTGGAATCCACAGGGAGAAATGCGATAAAAACTTTTCGGTGTCTTTTTATAAAGTAGATTGGTTAGGTTGTTCTTCTTTGTGTTAAAAGATAAATATTGTTAAATGTTTAGAGAGAAATATGATGGTGAAAATAGGGTTGAATTAGAGACTATGGTTCTGAAAAGACAAAAAGAAAAAGAAACAAGACTTACTAATCATTTTCCACCACTAACTTACTAACCTACGCTAGAATAAACTTCACTTTGAATAATAAAAACTACACCTTAAAGTTGCACTCAATTCAAGTAAAATATATAAGATGGAAAAACTCTATTTGAAATAATCACTGACCGAGACTTAACATTAAACTATCAAATTCTCCCAAGTATAAAATAAGAAGAATATTCAACGTTAATCTATCAAGGTTATCTAAGCATAAAATAAGAAAAACCATTGAGAAGTATTAGCAAATAATAGAGTTACGTATCGTCATGTACCTTCAAGAGTATTAACTATTTCTAGAGTTAACCATATATAGAATCCAATCGGCTTATTCTAATATAAAACTAGAAGTACTGGTGGGTAGAGATTAATAAGTCATGAAGAAGATTAGGTATTACTGAGAGAATCTAAAGAAAGCATGGTAAAGAGAAAGCAAGTAAAGAAAGCAATTAAATAAAGATATATTGAAAATAAAATCTTGTTATTGATGCTGTCACCTTCAATTACAAGAGTCTCCTTCTTTATAAGCTTGAATTAGAATTAAATCCTAAAAATTACAAAAAAATTTTGGAAGAATAAGTAAAGAAAAATCCTAAGTTATGATCTCTGATGTGGAGGTACTTTTTTTATGAGAGATTTCAGCACTTTAAATTGGTCTCAGAGCCATTAACAATAAGATACAAATTAGAAGGTTTAACTCAATCCTAATTCAATATAAGAATTCAACTCTGAATTAATTTGCAGCAAGTTGGCGCGTCGATTGCTGAATATGACTCATCAGACGGCTGAACTGAAAATAGTGGTCAACATACGAATTTGATTGACATGAATTTATACTATTTCGTTACTCTTATTTATCTATATTTTGTATATAAATAATTCTACTCGAGTGTTTTTTAGTAGTTTTACAGTACATGTTTTACAAAAAAGAGAAAAGACTGTAATTTAACATTTTAGAAGAGTGGCTAAGCTAAAAAGAGTTTTAATGGAAGACTTGATATTACTGGGACTGCTCTACTGCTATTGAAGATCACATGCAAGAAAGTTGCAACTAAATCAAAGAAGTTGGAGTCTAATAGGAGTTGAAAAGCAATTTCACAAAAGTTCAAGTGCTTAAATGTAAATTATGACTGAAATTCTAATTTTTAAATTGTTATTCTCTTTTTTGCGTAAAATTATATTTGTGGTGGACTTTTATGTAACACACATGAACCGGACACATCTTAGGCTGTCTCGTTTTTGGGGGCCGAATTTTCTCTTATTATAAAAATATTTTTTTTTCCCCTCTTTTTTGGTGCTTTCATGATGGTGGTGTATTTTTGGGAGTTTTAGTGGATTGATTTTTTTTTATTAAGGTTTTTTTTAAATCATTATGGCTGAGAATGCTTTAATGTTGTGTTTGATTTTTTTTTCCTCATCTTGAGACCTGTGCATGTTGAATTCCTAATTCAATGTTGATTATTGTAACAGGTGAGTGCGACTGTTGTCCCTGTAGCAGCCCATGGAACAGGGCGGCAAGCACTGCAGCAGAGGAGGAGATTGTGTTGCGGTGCCCACGCACTCTCTCTCTATTGTTCACTGCAGCATGCATGGGCTTCATTCCTTGCAAAATGGTGGGCGGCTTCAGGTAAAGTGTTAGTTAGTGTTTTACTTAATTTTAGTTAATTAATTAGTTTAGTTAGTTTATTTAGTTTAATTAATTCAGTAATTATTTTGTAATTAGTAGTTAATTTAATTATCTGATTATACTTAATTTATTATAGAGAAGTATTAGCCTTATTATGAGTAGGTGATTTTTCTAGCACTTAGGGGAGATGAACCTAAGCTAGTTTTTTCGTGTGATCAACATAGTTCTCTTATCCAGGGCTGTACACACAAAATTGACCTACCACTTTTAGAAGAGTATTTCTAGAAAACCTAGGTATTATTACAACAAAATTACATCAAAAGTGTCGCAGTGTATTCGTCGAGCACTCTTCAAGCGGCATCCACATCGCCTTTTGACACA
>JAVJIF010016198.1:0-70388 GCA_038442645.1 Agave tequilana | reverse complement strand
AGGTCGCAGTTTATTTATTAACTATTAACATAGAATGTGACCATGGTCGCAGTTTTTTTATCCGGCACATAAATTTAACTGCGAAGACTTGCAGCTTAATACTGCGACCATGGTCGCATTTAATGTATACGGTATTATAAGGAGAATGCGACCATGGTCGCACTTTGTAAGTCCGGCACGTAAAATCAACTGCGAAACGTGCAGCTCAATACTGCGACCATGGTCGCATTCTGAGATTATGGTCGCATTTTATTTGTACTGCACATAAGAAGAACTTGAACTAAGGCCCCATTAAATGTATAAAATTTTAATCAACACTATATGGTATTTAATATTTTAAAACTTACGATATTTGCGTCAAGCTCATTAGATCAACTTCAAACAGGGATCTGCTAATGTTCTGGAGGTCCCATCTTACTGCGCGTGGGGTTTTGTCCTCCAAACCAGACCTCGGCTTAAAAATAGGAGCCCTCTCACATAGCCAATACTGCAAAATGTAAAATTAAATTAGTTTACACAAATATTCACAAGATTATGAGAAAATTTCATACAATGTTGGCCAAATTTTATATTCATACTTACAATAATTTGCACGGAGCATCCTTACGCTTGTACTGGTGTGCCTGAAGATGTCCATTGACTCAATCAGGAATTGTCAAACAGCTTTAACCCAGCATATTGTCCTCATCAGCTGCATATTGGCAATCTGTTCTACAATATACCACGGTACCGTGCATTTGCTGCCAGAGAAGAATAGAGTGGCCGACATGTACAAGATGATTATTGTAGTAAAGTCTTGAGCTGCAAGTCTTTGTCTGTCTCTTATAATTTCATGTAAAGTCACTTGCTGCTCAAGCTGTTCATCCTTTGTCACACTAATTCACCCCTCCTCCTTTTCTTGACCAGAAGATCATCCAAAGCCTCTTCAATAGATACTTTCATGATCTTCTTTATATTGGGAAAATAATGTTATAACCCCTCTGTCTTTCATCGTACAGGTCTTATTCATAATAAAATCCCCCCAATGATAGGTAGACCAAAAGTTAGGGCAACATCCTCCACCGTTAACTCAATTTGTTTACCCCAAATTCTAAAGGTCCTTGTGTCCCTATCATACCGGTCTAAAATACTCAGTACAGCAATGTTAGATTTTAGACCCTTTTCAACCCCAAATTCCTCATTGTAGAATGTCATGAAGATTGGGCCAAATGGGGTATTCTTCATCGCCTCTAAAAATCGGCCTGAATGTACTTTTTGAATTTCTTTATGAACTCGCACATAGGTTTTAGGCTCGATCTCAGAAGACGAACCTTCATCTGTTGTTTAACTATAGATGAAGAAAAATTAAAAACTTTAGACCAATGATTATTTTAAAATTATAAGGGAATAAAAAATAAATTGTTTTTAAAACACTGTGACCTAGGTCGCAGTCATCTACAGTGCAAATGTAAACAACTGCGACCCGGGTCGACACTGCGACCAAGGTCGCAGTCATCTACAGCGAAAATGTAAACAACAGCGACCCGGGTTGACACTGCGACCAAGGTCGTATAAGACTACTATGCAAAACATAAACAACTGCGACCCGGGTATTAAAAAACAGATGACGTTAAATACACTGCGACCATGGTCGCACGACACTACATCGCATATTGAAACAACTGCGACCCATGTCGTCAGTATGTAATAAAAAACAAAGGATGTATCATATACTGCGACCAACGTCGCATTCGTCTACAACGAAAAGTCCAAAAAAAAATCTTTAAACTCTACGATCTAAGTCGCAGAGATCTGCAACTATAATTTTAACAACTGCGACCGAGATCGACAAATAGTGTATGAAAAAAAAATTTATTTAAAAATTTTTTAGCAAGGTCGCATACATATACATCGCTTTTTCAAAAATACTGCGACCATGGTAAAAATAGAAGGAAATGAAAAAACTTGAAAGAAAATGGACCTTTATCGTTGTGTTAGAAAATTTATAAATTTAAAAATTTATTTGTCATCTAAAGTTTCAGAATCTCTTTCTTAATTGCGACCATGGTCCCAAGAATTAAAAAATAAAAAAAAGAGACAGAAACGGAAATAAATCTGGAAAAAAATAAAACTATTAAAATTCACAAACCCTAAAAATTTTTGAAAATAACGTTTTTGTAGTACCTTTTTCGCGGATGATTTCTTTGGCGCCATGTGTTGCAAATATATTTTTAAAAAAACGGATCAAATTTGTGAAACAATCGAACTAATTGGATTTGAATGATCAGGTGAAATTTTAGATCTGTAAATTTTTTTGAAAGGAAATATTTTTACATAAGGTAAAAGTTGTGAGTAAGGGTATTTTCGGAAATACAATGTTGAGGTGACTGACATTAAATTAGGCGGGATTTTTCAGGATTTTGTCCGCCAAAAATTATGACAGGTTTGCGGCTCTGATGTTGCCACGTCCCGCCGCTGAGAAACTCTCTCAGCTGGCGGCTGAGGTACAGTAACCCCTATATATATATATGGGCTTACTGTACCTCAGCCTGCAGGCTGAGAGAGTTTTCTCAGCCTGCGGGACGTGGCTGAATATAGGCCACACATCGGTCGCAGAGTGTGGGCGCCAAAAAAATCAAAAAACCCGCCTAAACAATCGTGAATCAAAATGACAAAACTACCCCTTTTAAATGACGACTGCGACTTCTAGCATTGAAAAGTAAAAAAACATTCCATGGTCGCAGACTTAATACAGAATAAAGAATACCAGACAAAAAAATGCTATCGTATAGCAATGCGACCTCCTTCGGTACTGTGACCAAATTCGCAATCTTCTTTCTCATGCCTTATGTAAAATAAGTAATTAATATTATATCTACCGTGATACAACAACAGTCTAGAAAAAAGAGACGCACTAATGTTAATCTCCGAGAAAGGAAAGATGTGCACCATACGTAATCTAAAGATATAGGCAAACAATTCTATAAAAAGTTAATTTGTACTTCGGATTCTCCAGCAATAAATCTTCAATTAATATTTAATTTTTTTTTACCACTTCCTATCATACTCAACCCTCACCTGTAACAATTATTATTACTATTCATGTTCTTCCACAATATTGACCTTTATATAATGCTTGTAACTAATATATTATCTCATACCTAAAAAACTATAATTTTGCTCTTCCTTTTCAATTGATTTCAAAAACTTCCAAAAAAAAAATTCATTCTTGAACATGTCTTCCCCATCTTCTTCCTCTGAACACTTAGATTTCAACTCCAATCGTTCCCCCACCGGTCCTTTGTCTTCAGGATATTCTAGTGAATCTGATACCAGTCTGGACTTCACTCCTTTTGACTATCTCACTACATCAAATAATGTATTAACTGATCCTCCTATTCATGATGATAATGAAGTTTTCATGTGGGTTAGTGAAGAAGACATTATTCCTCTGCCACTTGATGGAGACATGCTTGATGAAAGCATGTCCTCTGATGCTGTAGGCTCGCTTCCTAGCAACGGGTCAGACGAAGAGCTTGATAGAGACAATCCATTCTGGGAGTTCATCGGTGAAACAAAAAAACCTCAAAACAGCAAGATGATGAGGAAATAAGTGATGAAGAGGAAGAGCAGAAGAATGAAGACGATGAATCTGCTTATGATGGTGATAATGACGAGGATTAGGATTTCCTAATCTTCTGATATTCAATTATATTTTGTCTTCTTTTAAAAGCTTTTAATTCTATTTTTTTTGTAAGGTCTATTTCTCACTATATTAACTTATAAGCTCTTTTAATTACATATCCAAACTGCGACTGCTGCTCTTAAACACTGCGACCATAGTCGCAATCCTACTACGGATGCAATTTATGGTCGCAGTTAATCATTTCTCAGTTCCCAATGCGACTTTGGTCGCAATAATGTACTGTTTTGGAGTTCAAAGTAATTTAAGTTATAGTGTATTAACTTTTAAACTGTTTTGGATAACTGAACAGTCACCTAGGAAGTATACAATTTTTAGGAAAAGATGGAAAATATTTGAGAGATATTCACGTGGTCCGAGAGCTTAACCTTTTGGAATTCCGGGATTAAATATATATAAGGGTCATGAGCAAAGGATTAAAAACATACTAAGTTATTTTGCTCAAACTCGTTACTCTCACTGTTTTGAAAATACATTCAAAAAATGTCTTCACCATCACCACCGTCTTCACCGAAAGAAGCCAATACATTCAAACAATGTCTTCACCATCACCACCGTCTTCACCGGAAAGAAGCCAATCATCAAATGATGATTTTATGTTTAGTTCTGAAACAATGTCTCGCTACGGGTCAGAATCTGAGCTTGATACAGACGACCCTTTCTGGGAGTTCATTGATGAACTAAAACACAAACATGAAGAGGAAGAAAGCCACGATGAGACTGTACCTGAAGAGGAGGAAGAGACAGAAGACGAAAGCATGACTCTTGACGACGAATCTGATTACGATGGCGATGACGACGATTAGAAGTTAAAAAATTGTATTTTGTTTTTTCTTTTTAAATATATATAAATCTGTTTTCTAAAGTTAATTGTGTGAATTACATTTTTTACTACTATGTATTGGCTGAAATACTGCGACCATGGACGCCTCCTTAATAAATACACTGCGACCTTGGTCGCAGTTGCTGGACTTTAGTTTTAATCAACAACAACACTGCTTCCTTGGTCGCAATTTCTGACCGTAGTCTTAATAAAATAACTGCGACCTTGATCGCAGTTGTTGGTGTTTAGTCTTAATAAAATACACAGCGACCTTGGTCGCAGTTGCTGGTCTTTACTCTTAATCAACAACATCACTGCGACCTTGGTCGCAGTTGGTGGTCTTTATAAATAATCAACAACACTGCGACCTTGGTCGCAGTTGATGGCCGCAGTCTTAAAAAATAATCTGCAATCTTGGTCGCAGTTGCTGGTCTTTAGTCTTAATCAACAACAACACTGCGACGAGGTGACACGTCACCGCAGTAGTTGCTTAGTCGCAGTTTTTTGGTCGCAGTGTCGACCCTGGTCGCAGTTGTTTCTGTTTGCACTGTAGTCTTATGCGACCTTGGTCGCAGTGTCGTCTTTGGTCCAAGTTGTTTTGTTTGCATTGCATGACTGCGACCAAAGGTCGTAGTTTATTAAAAAACAAATATGCTTTTTATTTATGTCCACGCATTTATCTCCAGGCATGTGAAAATGATACAAAACGATCTCTTATACAATAAGATTGAGTGTTACAATATAGCAGTACAAAGAAAACTAAACATCAAAAAAGAGCCATTTTGACTAAGAGCAGTGGTGTTATTGAGGTCTTTTTATTTATGTCCAGGCATTTATCTCCAGGCATGTGAAATGATACAAAAACGCTCTCTTATACAATAAGATTGAGTGTTACAATATAACAGTACAAAGAAGATTAAACATCAAAAGAGCCCTTGTTGAATAAGAGCAGTGGTGTTATTGAGGTCCCCGTGTATTAAAAAACTGTGGACGTCGAAGACCATGACTTCTTCCCTTGTGGACGAACATCGATCAAGTTCACCGGCCAAAAATATTCTCCAGAGGCCCAGGGAAGCTGAAAAAGGACAATCAAGCTCTGGGTCATCTTCGTGCATAGGGTCATCTTCATCCATGGAGGCAGGCCCCTGTTAGAGACTCTGAAGAAGGCGGAATTCTCAGAGCAATTGCTCTCAATGAAAACAGTCTAATTATGGGCTGTAAAGGGAGAGTGTGAGCCCTATTTATAGCCAGCCCATAATAACCATAATTAATGGTTCATTAATCAGAATCGTCGGCCTTAATGGTCTCCAACCGCCAGCTCCGGTTTGGCATTAAAAGACATTAACGCCTAAACCCAATGAAGAGCCGACGCGTGGACAACAGCTTCGGGAAACAACGAATGGTGCGGGTTCGTCAACGTAGACTTGACGTTAAAAAGATCTCATAAAATCTTTATGACAGGTCGCGTCTCACGGAGTGACTCCAAGTCGCATCAAACACTTAATAAAACAACAACACGGCGACCTTGGTCGCAGTTGCTGGCGGTAGTCTTTAACCAAAACAGCAATGTCGACCTTGGTCGCTATGCATGTTAATCTAAAGAAAAACACTTACTTAACGTACTGCGACCAAAGTCGCAGTCCATGTAATGCAACCTTAGATTGTAGTTGCTGGCCATCTTTATCAATAACAACACTGCGACCTTGGTCGAATTTAACCATGTACACTGCGATCAAAGACTTTGACTAAGGTCGCAGTTTAAATGTACAATGCGACCAAAGACTCTGACTACATTATATATAAAAATTAACTATAAAGTAGAATTTTATCGCAGGCTGAAAACATTGATCTGAAAAGATTTTATATTTTCAAAAAAAATTTATCCCAGGCTGAAAAGGAGAAACTACATCTTTCAAAAAAGAGGTAAAGAAATAAGGCGAAAAGTAATTTATATCCTATAAAGAGCGGCAAAATAAAAGGGGGAAAATAATAATAAACAATAAGGAAAAGTTATCATAAGGGGTATTTGATAATTTAACTTCTCCCTAAAAGCGGGCCGCAAGTCAGTGAGGTGACAAATCGAGCCACGTCACCGCAGGCTGAGAGAGTACTCTCAGCCCACGGGCTGATATACATTTTTCTATATATATTATATCTATATATATATATATATATCTATATATACATTTTTCTATATATATATATATATATCTATATATATATAGAAAATGTATATTAGCCCGCGGGCTGAGAGTACTCTCTCAGCCTGCGGTGACGTGGCTCGATTTGTCACCTCACTGACTTGCGGCCCGCTTTTAGGGAGAAGTTAAATTACCAAATACCCCTTATGATAACTTTTCCTTATTGTTTATTATTATTTTTCCCCCTTTTATTTTGCCGCTCTTTATAGGATATAAATTACTTTTCGCCTTATTTCTTTACCTCTTTTTTGAGATGTAGTTTCTCCTTTTCAGCCTGGGATAAATTTTTTTTGAAAATATAAAATCTTTTCAGATCAATGTTTTCAGCCTGCGATAAAATTCTACTTTATAGTTTAATTTTTTTGTATATGATGTAGTCAGAGTCTTTGGTCGCATTGTACATTTAAACTGCGACCTTAGTCAAAGTCTTTGGTCGCAGTGTACATGGTGAAATGCGACCAAGGTCGCAGTGTTGTTATTGATAAAGATGGCCAGCAACTGCAATCTAGGGTTGCATTACATGGACTGCGACTTTGGTCGCAGTACGTTAAGTAATTATTTTTTTGAATATAATGTAGTCAGAGTCTTTGGTCGCATTGTACATGGTTAATTGCGACCAAAGACTGCGACTTTAGCCAAAGTCTTTTGTCGCAGTGTACATGGTTAATTGCGACCAAGGTCGCAGTGTTGTTATTGATAAAGATGGCCAGCAACTGCAATCTAGGGTTGCATTACGTGGACTGCGACTTTGGTCGCAGTACGTTAAGTAAGTGTTGTTTTATTAAGTGTTGTTTTTTGGATTAAGTCATTTTTTGAATCTAAATGAAAAATGAAAAGTTGTCTGTTGTCTGATGCGACTTGGAGTCAGTCCGTGAGACGCGACCTGTCATAAAGATTTTATGAGATCTTTTAACGTCAAGTCTATGTTGACGAACCCCGCACCATTCGTTGTTTCCCGAAGCGGTTGTCTACGCGTCGGTTCTTCATTGGGTTTAAGCGTTAATGTCTTTTAATGCCAAACTGGCGCTGGCGGTTGGAGACCATTAATGCCGACGATTCTGATTAATGAACCATTAATTATGGTTATTATGGGCTGCCTATAAATAGGGCTCACGCTCTCCCTTTAACAGTCCATAATTAGACTGTTTTCTTTCGAGAGCAATTGCTCTGAGAATTTTCGTCTTCTTCAGAGTCTCTAACAGGGGCCTGCCTCCATGGATGAAGATGACCCTATTGACGAACTTGATCGATGTTCGTCCACAAGGGAAGAAGTCATAGACCTCATCGTCCACAAGGAAGAAGTCATGGTCCTCGTCGTTCACAAGGGAAGAAGTCATGATCCCTGACGAGGACTTAATCCTCACCGAGATCTGCTCTGACTTGATGCACCAGTCAAGCTTGCTGGTAACGGATGGTCAGAGTGGGTATGGCGGCAGGGGATGTGGTGGATATAGTGGTGGGTAGCATACCTTGTGAGGTCTCACTCTCCCTCTCTTACCCCAGAAGTCACATCGAGGAAACTCCATGCTCACTGGATAACCTTCTGGTGAAGAGATGTTCATAAACGAAAGATTCTGCTGCCACCAGACCTCCAGGAGAAGATTGCTCTTAGTAGTCAACAAGGGCTCTTCTTGGCTCTTTTGATGTTTTGTCTTCTTGGATACTTTGATGTTTAGTCTTCTTTGTAACACTCAATCTTATTGATTCTGCTGCCACCAGACCTCAAGAAGAAGATTGCTCTTAGTCAACAAGGGATTTTTTGATGTTTAGTCTTCTTGGCTACTTTGATTTTTAGTCTTCTTTGTAACACTCAATCTTATTGATTCTGCTGCCATCAGACCTCAAGAAGAAGATTGCTCTTAGTTAACAAGGGATTTTTTTGATGTTTTAGTCTTCTTTTGTACTGCTGTATTTGTAACACTCAATCTTATTGTATAAGAGATCGTTTTGTATCATTTGCACATGCCTGGAGATAAATGCCTGGACATAAATAAAAAGCATATTTGTTTTTTTTAATAAACTACGAACTTTTTCGCAGCCATGCATTGCAAACAAAACAACTATGATCATAGATGACACTGCGACCAGGTCGCATAAGATACATTGCAAACAGTAACTACTGTGACCAGGGTCGACACTGCGACCAAAGACTGCGACTAAGCAACTGTTGCGGTGACGTGTCACATCGTCGCAGTGTTGTTGTTGATTAAGACTAAAAACCAGCAATAGCGACCAAGATTGGAGATTATTTTTTTAAGACTGCGGCCATCAACTGCGACCAAAGTCGCAGTGTTGTTGTTGATTATTTATAAAGACCACCAACTGCGACCAAGGTCGCAGTGATGTTGTTGATTAAGAGTAAATACCAGCAACTGCGACCAAGGTCGCTGTGTATTTTATTAAGACTAAACAGCAACAACTGCGATCAAGGTCGCAGTTTATTTTATTAAGACTACGGTCAGAAACTGCGACCAAGGTAGCAGTGTTGTTGTTGAGTAAGACTAAAGTCCAGCAACTGCGACCAAGGTCGCAGTGTATTTATTAAGTCTGCGTCCAGCAACTGCAACCAATGTCGCAACCTTTCATTTTAAAAATTTATAAGGGTGAAGTAATATAATTATTAACTGCGACCAAGGTCGCAGTGTTGTTAAGGATAAAGATGGTCGCAGTGTACATGGTTAAATGCGACAACCTTGGTCACAGTTTTTTAGCCAAAGTCTTTTGTCGCAGTGTACATGGTTAATTGCGACCAAGGTCGCAGTCTTAAAAAAATAATCTGGAACCTTGGTCACAGTTTTTTAGCCAAAGTCTTTTGTCGCAGTGTACATGGTTAATTGCGACCAAGGTCGCAGTGATGTTGTTGATTAAGAGTAAAGATCAGCAACTGCGACCAAGTTCGCTGTGTATTTTATTAAGACTAAACACCAACAACTGCGATCAAGTCGCAGTTTATATTATAAAGACTACGGTCAGAAACTGCGACCAAGGTAGCAGTGTTGTTGTTGATTAAGATTAAAGACCAGCAACTGCGACCTTGGTCGCATTGTATTTATTAAGTCTGCGTCTATGGTCGCAGTATTTCAACCAATACATAGTAGTAAAAAATGTAATTCACACAAATAACTTTAGAAAACAGATTTATATATATTTAAAAAGAAAAACAAAATACAATTTTTTAACTTCTAATCGTCGTCATCACCATAGTAATCAGATTCGTCGTCAAGAGTCATGCTTTCGTCTTCTGTATCGCTTTCGTCTTCTGTCTCTTCCTCCTCTTCAGGTACAGTCTCATCGTCGCTTTCTTCCTCTTCATGTTTGTGTTTTGGTTCATCAATGAACTCCCAGAAAGGGTCGTCTGTATCAAGCTCAGATTCTGACCCATAGCGAGACATTGTTTCAGAACTAAACATAAAATCATCATTTGATGATTGGCTTCTTTCCGGTGAAGACGGTGGTGATGGTGAAGACATTTTTTGAATGTAT
This sequence comes from Agave tequilana, assembly GCA_038442645.1. Classification (NCBI taxonomy): domain Eukaryota; kingdom Viridiplantae; phylum Streptophyta; class Magnoliopsida; order Asparagales; family Asparagaceae; genus Agave; species Agave tequilana. The sequence goes on along the minus strand of JAVJIF010016198.1, from coordinate 60,199 downwards.
TTTCGGAACAGTTAGAGTAACGAGTTTGAGAAAAAAATAACTTAGTATGTTTTTAATCCTTTGCTCATGACCCTTTATATGTATTTAATCCCGAATTCCAAAAGGTTTAAGCTGTCGGACCACGTGAATATCTCTCAAATATATTTTCTATCTTTTCCCAAAAATTGTATACTTCTAGGTGACTGTTCAGTTATCCAAAACAGTTTTAAAAGTTAATACACTATAACTTTAATTACTTTGAACTCCAAAACAGTACATTATTGCGACCAAAGTCGCATTGGGAACTGAGAAATGATTAACTGCGACCATAAATTGCATCCGTAGTAGGATTGCGACTATGGTCGCAGTGTTTAAGAGCAGCAGTCGCAGTTTGGATATGTAATTAAAAGAGCTTATAAGTTAATATAGTGAGAAAGAGACCTTACAAAAAAAAATAGAATTAAAAGCTTTTAAAAGAAGACAAAATATAATTGAATATCAGAAGATCAGGAAATCCTAATCCTCGTCATTATCACCATCATAAGCAGATTCATCGTCTTCATTCTTCTGCTCTTCCTCTTCATCACTTATTTCCTCATCATCTTGCTGTTTTTGAGGTTTTTTTGTTTCACCGATGAACTCCCAGAATGGATCGTCTCTATCAAGCTCTTCGTCTGACCCGTTGCTAGGAAGCGAGACTACAGCATCAGAGGACATGTTTTCATCAAGCATGTCTCCGTCAAGTGGCAGAGGAATAATGTCTTCTTCACTAACCCACATGAAAAATTCATTATCATCATGAATAGGAGGATCAGTTAATACATTATTTGATGTAGTGAGATAGTCAAAAGGAGTGAAGTTCAGACTGGTATCAGATTCACTAGAATATCCTAAAGACAAAGGACCGGTGGGGGATTGATTGAAGTTGAATTCTGAGTGTTCAGAGGAAGAAGATGGGGAAGACATGATTCAAGAATGAATTTTTTTTGGAAGTTTTTGAAATCAAATTGAAAAGGAAGAGCAAAATTATAGTTTTTTAGGTATGAGGTAATATATTAGTTACAAGCATTATATAAAGGTCAATATTGTGGAAGAACATGAATAGTAATAATAATTGTTATAGGTGAGGGTTGAGTATGGTAGGAAGTGGTAAAAAAAATTAAATATTTAATTGAAGATTTATTGCTGGAGAATCCGAAGTACAAATTAACTTTTTATAGAATTATTTGGCTATATCTTTAGATTACGTATGGTGCACATCTTTCCTTTCTCGAGATTAACATTAGTGCATCTCTTTTTTTCTAGACTGGTGTTGTATCACGGTAGATATAATTAATTACTTCTTTTACATAAGGCATAGAAAGAAGATTGCGAATTTGGTCGCAGTACCGAAGGAGGTCGCATTGCTATGCGATAGCATTTTTTGTCTTGTATTCTTTATTATGTATTAAGTCTGCGACCATGGAATGTTTTTTTACTTTTGAATGCTAGAAGTCGCAGTCGTCATTTAAAAGGGGTATTTTTGTCATTTTGATTCACGATTGTTTAGGCGGGATTTTTTGATTTTTTTTGGCGCCCACACTCTGCGACCGATGTGTGGCCTATATTCAGCCACGTCCCGCAGGCTGAGAAACTCTCTCAGCCCGCAGGCTGAGGTACAGTAAGCCCATATATATATATATATATATATATATATATATATATATATATATATATATATATATATATATATATATATATATATATATATATATATATATATATTCAAAGTTGAAAGCAGTTATTTTTTATCTCAGTTATTGGTGATTTAGAGGATTAGAATAAATTGGTAACAATGAGAGAACTGATTATTGATTTACTGGACTTGTGGATTACTGTACCGGATTACTTTGATATGGATTGATACTTGATGTTCACAATGATTATATTGAGACTATGGGTTGGTGGATCAGTTACTGATATCGCTTTAGCAGATAGAAGAGATTTGACTGATTCTATATGAGACTGTATTGTAAGGGATCAGTGTTTAGACCTGTTACTGTAATTATTCATGTTATTGAAATTTACTAGAAAAGTATCGTTAGACTGTAACACTCGGTACGTCTCTATTCATCGTATACATGGTTATTGTTACTGTTCACTGCTCTTATTACTGTTCACCGTGTATACAATTATTGTTACTGTATTATTATTGTCATCGCATCATCTTAGTGTTCTAGTAACATGGATATTGATTGTTTAACTGAACTAAATAATAATGTAAATGAACAACTTATACTAGGATTGGAGAAATTGATAGAGGAGACAACGTCTGTATTTTGGGTGGACCTAGGATACAGGTTGCGCAGCCGAGATCCGGTTCCACTGCAGGGTTCTAAGAGATGACTGACATTTCATTTCTTTATTGTTTCACAGTGTTACTGTGAGTTTTGTTTCACAGTGATACTGTGAGTACTGTTACTGTTACTGACTACCTGGCGGTAGGGCCTGGCTAAGCGTCAGGCATCTAGGCCGTGGTCCCGAGTATGTACAGGACCCACCTAAAGCATGGATAATGTCTCCAACCAATCAGTTTGAATAACTATCCCGATTGACACGTGTGGTAGGCGTAGTATGGAATGCGTCTATTACAGGTGGCAATTGGTATTCGTTGACATAATTAATAATGATAATCTGTTTATTGTATATTGTGCCTGACTGTATTCATCTGACTGTACTCATACATTGACTGTGATAGACACCTGACACCTGATTGGATACCTGACTTGACATATACTCTACTGTGTGCTATCCACATTACCATTTATTTACTTTATTCATACTATTTCTTATTTCAGTATATTTTTTTCATTATATGCTCACATATTATATGCACGTGCACTTTTTCCTTTATTCTTACATATTCACTAGGAGTTTTGACTCCCTAAATTTACACATCCAGATATTGGATGCTTCATTCTATTGTTCAGGTGTTCGATGAGACCGTACGTGTTACAAGGAGCCTGGAGTTCTTTTTGTTTGATTATCCGATTTGGGTATTATTTCTGTCTTCCTGGCTTATTCTTATCGATTCTCTATATGCATCCGTTTCAGTTGCTATTCCTTTACTATATTCACATGTGTGGTCATTTATATGTTATATTGTATTGTTATCATGTCATTTTAGTAGATTTTTATACCTTATTCAGATTACTTTAGGCTTAGCATGCATACATGAGGTATTTTCCTTTCGTATATACGTAGTCGACTCTCATCGCAACTCTATTTTCACGTATTTTAAGAAGCGGAGCGTGACAATTTGTCTTGCAAATAGCAAATAATGCAGCCATGCACGACAATTTATGATTGTTGTGAGATTATTACCCGTGATCTCTCCCATTAATGGTCAGTATGCTAGAAATAAAGAATTAGTACAATATACAAAACAATACAACACCCTGATTGATAAAAAAAAATTACTTCAAAGCTGACCTTTTCCGGCATTTTTATCTCGCGAGTTTGAGAACATGTGCCTTTTATTTATTTATTTTTAAAAAAACAACGAAGCCATGCATTTTCATTACTTAAGAGGAAAAAGAAAAGAAATAAAAGTAACACCATTTGACCTCAAACAGTTTTCTAGCGCTCACTGATTAAGGGATAGCGCACAGCGACTCCGCTGCTTCATTTATTGAGAAAATTAACATTTTTCTTATCACTTGCAAGCTGGCAGTGGAGCTCCACAAAGGCACTTGTTGTTGGCGTAGAACTGGGCTTCAAGGTGTGGAAAACTGCCCCCGCTCGGGATCTTGCCACACAAATCGTTGTAGCTCACATCCAAGTAACCAAAATTCCTCAACTCAGTGATCTGGTTCGATATGCTCCCATAGATCTTATTGTGGCTTATGTCTAAATACTGAAGATTTTGAGGGTACTGCACATTTGTAAGATCAAACACCAGCTTGTTTTTCGCCAGTATAATCTGAGTCACCGACTGCGACTTTCCGAACAGAAAAGAAGCATCCCCAGTGAGCTGGTTGCTTCCCAAATTGATATTTGCGAAGCTAACGTTCCCAAAAGACTTGGGGATGGGGCCCTTCAGAGTGTTGGCAGAAAGGTCGAGATCGGCCATGGCGCCTGTAAGTTTGCTAAAGAGAGAATCCGGAATTGCTCCGGTGAGCTGGTTACCCGACAAGTCGATAGTGCTGAGGTTGACAAGGTTTCCCAGCGATGAAGGGATGGTGCCCATGAAATTGTTGTTGATGAGGTTGACCTCTTTGAGGGCGGTGAACGTGGAAAGGAACGAAGGGATGGGGCCGGATACCTTTGTCTTGAAGATGGTCAAGAACTGGAGGGCGGTTAATCTTGAGAGCTGGGAGGGGATGGGGCCAGCGAGACTGGGGAGGTTGCTGAAGCTGATGACTTGGAGGGCGGAGAGATCGCCGATGGAGGGAGGGATGGAGCCCTTGAGGTTCTTGTTGTTGGAGACGGAGAGAGTGGTGACGCGGCCGGTGGTGTCATCGCACTGGATGTAGTCCCAAGAGCAGCAGTCGATGGCGGTGCTCCACGAACTCGGGAAGGAGTTGACGGGGAAGGAGTTCTTGAAGGCGAGGAGGGCGGTCAGGTCCTGCTGGTTGCAGGCTGAGGAGATGGTGAATGTGGTGAAGATTAGTAGGGTGGTGAAATAGAGAAGCTTAGACATGTTGTTTGTGAAGTGCTGTTTGAACTTGGAAGTGTGGTTCCCTTTATAGATAATCTTGACGTAGTTTGACTTTCCAAAAGGTCATCGGGCCCGCTGGCTGCTCCTGTTTGGTGATTGGGTCGTTTGAAAATTCAACGGTCAATATACGCATGCGGTTTCTCATTCAAACATGCAAAGCTGGCTGAAAAAGTTTTATCTCGTTAATTAGCATGATCGAAAGTGGGGTCCAGATTTAGTGCGTTGAATTTTCGTAGCGCAGTGTGCACTGGGGGTGCTGTTGGGTGGCTTTGGATCATGACGTATAAGGTGATGCGTCCCCTGCCCTCACAATTGCCGGATTATGATGATGCCAATTTCTTGAAGTTATTTCGATCTGAAATCATAAAGAGATCATTGAGAATTTGTGAATCAAGAAGAATAATTGAGAAATCTGATAGGATTTGGGTGAATTGGAGAGCACCCAAGTCTCTCTTATCTCTGGGAATTGAATTCTAAAATTCAAGCTAAAGAAGAAAGAAATTTATACTCAGCTGCCTTTTGTACTGGTCTGTCTTGGAGAACACATAAAGAATGTACATGTTGGTATCGAGTACAACCGAATGGGTTTTCTGCATGACTCAACCGTGGCCCCATCCGTACCCGCTACCCATTTAACTAACAAAGCTCTGATTTGTTCCCACCTGTTGTGCACAGGACAACAACTTCTCTCTGAGGAATCCGCCAACTAGAGACAGATACAGCCGGAGATGTACCCAACACAACAAGAACAGAGAACACAATGGAGAAAGCAATCAACACAGTATTTAACGAAGTTCGGCAACGTGCCTACGTCCTCGAGGTAAGGGAAAGAGAGATTTTATTGATTCAGCAATCAATACAAACTAATACAGAGGGATACAATACATGAGGGCTCTAGCCCTTATTTATAGCCACAGAGTCCTCGGGTTTCAGGAAACCCCAATTGGATTTGATCCCAATAGAAAAGGAATCCGAATCCTTAAAGGACTGCAGAAAACTCATCTGTCGATCGACCGGCTGGTCGACCGACCCATGCCACGGTCGACCGCGTCGGTTGACCGTCTCCAATCGAGACTTGGCTCCTTTTAGTCGGTCCGCTTCCATGCAACGGTCAACCGGGCGGTCGACCGTTCTGCATTTGTGCACCTCATGCACACCGGTCGACCGGGCGGTCGACCGACAGCCTACTGCATGCGCCGTTTCTCGCTCCTTTGTCTTCCGATCTATATGCTATCTTCCTCTATCTCATCTATCTCCTCTTACCTTACAATTCTCCACCTCGGTGAAGATTTTTCAAATCTGAGCCGAACTCCAACGAACTCCAATATATCACCTGGCGAAATTGACACACGATCTCGGCGAAATCGACACACGATCTCAGCTTGAGCGCTCCGAGTGAAATCGACACACGATCTCGGTAAAATCGACACACGATCTCGACTTGGCCAACAGACGAAACCTGTTCCTTCAAACGAATCGCCAGTACACGTACAATTGATTTCCACTGATCTTACCAGATCCAAATTAAGTTTGTCGTCGCCACTTGCAACTCTCACCAAACTCCAGTATCAATTGTAAGTCTCCAACTTCAACTCAGCTATCAACTGGGATGCACCACACACGCCTACCCTACACTTCACCGACGAGAACTTCCATAGATGCTGATCACCGAACGTGTCTCCAACTCAGCAACTATATGACCTCACAAAGAACTCATCATGAGCCAACACTGACTCTCCAATTGACTGGCTCTCTCCAGTCTACATGTCTTCAGGTGACGGTCCAACCAAGTCTGAGTAGAGCACACCGAGCACGATCATCAGCTTCAACAACTGGATGCACACCCCTCCTATGTAAGCTCAACTATCTTCTCACCAGAAGATCAACTGTTCATCGAGATCTCAACACCTCACCTCTACATGATGTCCAACTACCCACAACACTTCACCTCTACGTGAAGTTCCAATCAGCTTCTCGAGAACCAAATAGCTTCATACAGGTTGCATCACCAAATGGATGCGCTTTTACGGCTGCCTACGTACCTTGCCCAAGGGATCAAGCCAACCGTAGTTCATTGAAATGAGCTCCATCAAGCTCAAGTACCTGTACTTAAATCTTCAGCAGCGAACTTATCTGGCTGAGTCATATGAACCTCCTCACTACCGTCATGGAGTACAACGGCCTCAACTTGAACTTGTCGCGGTCACAAGCTTGAGATTCATGCTTCTTTACCCACATGCGTGGTTTTACCTTAGTTCCAATGGCTGCAAACAATTTGACATCTCATCAATGTCTTCAACTTATTCAGTATCAACCCTGGCTACATGATCTCCACTCGGTGTCACATCTGGTGAAGTCTTCACTGATACTGAACTAACTGGAGATGGTGGAGTAGCATCAACCTCCACCCACTGCGATACTTCCTTGGTCTCCTTCCTCTCTACCTGCAGAGAGACGGTAGACTTCAACACTGAAGTCTCATCAAATGTGACATGCCAACTCAACACGATCTTCTTGTTTTCGGGGTCCCACAACCTGTAGCCTTTCATATTTCTCTTGATACCCAAAAATACAAACTTCTTTGCTCGCGGATTCACCTTGCTATCTTTGACACTGAAGTAGGTCGGACTTCCAAATTCCCACAGCAAACCATGATCTTGAACAGCTTTCCCATACCAAATTTCTAATAGAGTTTTACCTCCTATCGCAGTCAATCCATTTATGAGATGGCTAGCATACACAATCACCTTATCCCAAAACGATTTGTCTAATCTTGCATTAGACAACAAGCACCGAACCTTCTCCAGAAAGGAACAGTTTACTCCCTTGGCCAACCAATGTATACCTTCTGTGAAGTGAGTACCAATACTAGTGTTCTGGCCAAATCGTAAGAATTGGTTCATGTCTCTTTCAACATTACCAATCTGTAGCTCCTTGATATTCCTACTTGTCTGCTTCTCCATTCTTCCTTTCCATTTCACCAACATATCTAGTACTTCACACCTTTGTCTCATGGGATATATCCAATAATGCCTAAATAAACTATCAATAAAAGAGATAAAATACCTGTGACCTCCAAGCGATGCAGTCTTAGCAGGCCCCCTTCTTACGTGAACAAAATCAAGAAGACCTTCTGAGCGGTGAGTACTGGTGCTGAATTTCACCTTCTTTTTGTCCAGAACGCTATGTTCACCCACCAAGTTGCAGGTAGCAGTACCTTCCAATAATCCCTTCTTTGCAGAAGCTTGCAAAGACTTTTCACCTCCATGTCCGACCTTCACCTGTCAGACCTTTGTGCAACCATCATCTGAAGAAATAGAAGTCTCCACCGGACCTGTAACCATACTACCCTTCAAGTAGTAGAGATTTTCCCGGCGGACGCCCTTCATAACCACCATTGAGCCTTTGGTCATCTTGAGAACACCATCTCGTATAGACACCATAAGACCTAACGCTTCCAAAGTGCCAACAGAGATAAGATTCCTTTTGAGTTGACGTACATACCTCACCTCCTTCAATTCTCGTACTATCCCATCTTCCATCTTAATACAGACTGTACTCATCCCTTCCACATTACACGGATGATCATCACCCATGACTGTGAAGCATCCTTCTAGCTTCTCAAAGCTAGAAAACCACGCCATGTTCGGGCACACATGATAGGTGACTCCGGTATCCAAGATCCACTCAGTATTATATGAGTAATCAACAATAGGAGTAGTAACAGAGAGGGAATACCGATGAGTCTGAATCTGATCCATCCGCCTGTGCGAGATTCGCCTTGGTGTTTGACTCCATCTTCTTACCTTTGGCCTTTAGGCAATCAACTTTCCAGTACCCTAGTTCCTTGCACAAGGCGCACTGATTCCTCTTCAGATCTTTGAAGCCCGATCTGGACTTTGATCTTCCCTGATCATCTATTCTCTTCCTATTGGAACTTCTGCCTCTTACCGTCAATGCCTCTGCTGTTGTGTTTCCCGAAGAAGACAATCTGTCATGTCTCCTTACTTCATAACTCACAAGAGCAGCAGACACCTCACTGTGGTTAAGAAATTTTCTTCCATTGATCAATGTAAGAGTAAAGGTCTCAAACTCTTCCCTAGGAAGAGAGTTCAAAAGAATTACCACCTCATCCTCTTCATTGGTCTCCACATCCACATTAACTAGATCTGTAAGAAGCTTCGTGTAGCGATTCAAGTGTTCATTGATGAAGCATCTTCTTTGCATCTGAAAACTATAAAGCTTACTCTTCAACTGCAACCGCGATTCTATGCTTTTCGTCAGATACTTCTTCTCCAGGATCTTCCACAGCTGTCTCGCAGATGTCTCATGCAACACATGATACTTGATGTCTTATGTCCGACAAGACCTGATCAAGCCATACGCCGTACGGTTCATATTGTCCCAATCTTCTTCCGTTATTGATGCGCGCTTCTTCTCCAACCGTAGAGTGTCTTCGAGGTTTGATGTCGTCAGCGCATCCATCACCTCACACCTCCACATACCGGAGTTGTTCGTGCCGTTGAACTTCACCACATCAATCCTCAGCGGATGTGGATTCATGGATGTACCTTCTCCAGCCATCTTCTCAACTAATTCCTCAAAGCAATGCGGAAACAAACGGAATTAGATAAAATAAACTAGATAAAGATAGGATCTTTACCTCCAGCAAAACCTTCGAAGAGTTTTCGAAACTATCTACTCATTTGAATTGATTCCTCCAGCAATTTACACGCTGTTTTGAGATCGACACACGATCCCGCAAACAGTCCTAACGCTGCTCCGAGATTGACACACGATCTCCGCCAAACAGCAACTGATGCTCTTGGAATCAACGCACGATCCCACGACGAACCTGGGATGCTCTGATACCAATTGTTGTGTGCAGGACAACAACCTCAATCTGAGAAATCCGCTAACTAGAGACAGATACAGCCGGAGATGTACCCAACACGACAAGAACAGAGAACACAATGGAGAAAGCAATCAACACAGTATTTAACGAGGTTCGGAAACGTGCCTACGTCCTCGAGGCAAGGGAGAGAAAGATTTTATTGATTTAGCAATCAATACAAACTAATACAGAGGGATACTTGAGGGAACTTTCAGGGATACAATACATGAGGGATTTAGCCTTTATTTATAGCCACAGAGTCCTCAGGTTTTAAGAAACCCCAATTGGATCCGATCCCAAACAGAAAAGGAATCTGAATCCTTAAAGGACTGTAGAAAACGCGTCTGTCAGTCGACCGGCCGGTCGACCGACCCATGCCACGGTTGACCGCGCCGGTTGACCGTCTCTAACCGAGACTTGGCTCCTTTCAGTCGATCGACCGGGCGGTCGACCGCTTCCATGCAACGGTCGATCGGGCTGTCGACCGTTCTGCGTTTGTGCACCTCGTGCACACCGGTCGACCAGGCGGTCGACCGGTAGCCTGCTGCATGCGCCATTTCTCGCTCCTTTGTCTTCTGATCTCTATGCTATCTTCCTCTATCTCATCTATCTCCTCTCTCCCTACACCACCAAGATCCAACGACTATAACGAAATGGACACTCCCGTTTTCACTGCAACTTGTCCCGAGTGCACTGTAGCAGGTCCCCGAGTGCACTGTATCAGCTCCAGAAATTGAGTCTGTATCAATTCTCTCCTTTTATATTCAACCTTTTCTCATGGTCGAAGCTCAAAAATCTCTTCACCAGCGTCCAATATCCCTCCCACGAAGCTTCCTCCATGGGCGGGTTCTTTCCACTTGACCAGTACCTACGTGACACCCTTTCCCTCCATGTTCACCATTCTTCTTTCAATGATGAGTTCAGGCTCCAGAATTTGCTCAACAGAGTCAGGGGTACCTGATGTTGCAACTGCATTGCCCTTTCCAGCTTCTTCTTCAGTTGAGACATGGAACACATGGTGGATTCGGGCCTCCTCTGGCAGCTTAGGCTTGTACTCCACTGGGCCTACCCTCTGCAGTACCTTGTAGGGTCCGTAAAAGAGAGGAGAAAGCTTTGAGCCCTTCTTCCTCCTATTGAGACTTGCATATATGATTGCAGCCTCAGATACACACAATCCCCTTCAATAAACTCTCTCTCTCCCTCTCTCGGTTCTCTTTCCATTAACCATTTTGTAATATCTTTAGTTAGTAATACTGTATTTTAATTTTCTAAATATTCATTTTTGCTATAAATTTTATTTTATTTCTTTATCAATATTAATTTACTTGGTTTATGATTATTTTCATATTAAGTATACTAATTGTTTTGAAATATTAAGTGTTAATTTAACTTTATTTATTATTAGTATTATTACTTTTACCATAATTATTGTTGTTTGTATTTATCAGTAGAGATTGTTATTATCATTACTACATTATGATTATTATTATTTTTTATTAAATTTATTAGAGTTATTATTATTAATACTATTAATATTATTTTCGTTATTATCAGTGTTATTGTTCATTATAAATATTATTATTGTTATTGTTATTGTTAATTACTACTAGTAATATTGTTGTTATTATTATTAATTATTGTTATGTCATGTATAAATATAGTTGTTGTTGTTATTAATATAATTATTATTTATTATTAGTAGTAGTATTATTCCTATTTTTTTTCTTTTTTTCCCTATTCCCTTAGCCCATTGAGACACTTAACCCATTAGCCCACTACTCATAACCCAAAACTCATTCTCTCTCTCTATATACAATCACTTATGCCAACACAAGACCCACTATCCTAAATCCTAACTTAATCCCTATATAATCTCAACTTAACCCTAATCTTCATCATATCCTCCTTCCTCTGCTTACTGCCGCCACCAACACCCCCTTGATAGTGCCTCCTTTTCCTCCATCTACACCACCACACCATCTTCACCCCTCAGGCCATCGTCCTCCCTTCACCAGAGCGTCGTGCACGTCACCAAGCACCTCCCGCAACTCGAGCTCCACCATCACGCCTCCCCATCGAGATCCACCCTTAGATCCACCTCCATACCAAGTCAGCGCACCCTCTCCCTTTGTTGTACGCTACCCACGACAACTGACAGTCCCTCCACTGAGCATGGTTACAAGTACCCCCTTTGGCTGCTCTCTTCATAGTTGCAATGTCCAGCCCCCCTAGCACTCATCTATGACGCACCACACCCTCCGGCGAGGGCCCCTGACATCCCTACCTCCGAGATCCCTTCTCTGCTCCTCCTTCTAACAACAACCCGAACTCCAATCCCTATCCTCATGGTGCAAGCACCTCCCTCTCTGAGAGAGCATCCACGACAACTCTTCTCTCTGGTGAGCTCCATGAGCACATCCGCGGTACCCTGATCTCCTCCGCGAGCACCTCGGAACCACTCCGCGGTATCCCGATCTTCTCTGCGGGCACTCCGGTGAACCGTCGACATTCTCCACGCCCTCCGCCATCACTACTGGCAAACCCCGGAGCCCCCAACCCCCTCACTGCTTGAGTTCCCTCTCCTTTTATGAATAGGTATGTGTAATTATGTTTTATTTCAATCTAACTCTCTCCTTTGATGAATAGGTATGCGTAACTATGTTTTATTTCAATCTAACTCTCCTTATGTGTGTGTGTGTATTGTATTATTTATATATGCATATTTGCAAATTGTCAGTGTGTTTATATTGTGTTGCATGAGCTTATGCATGCATGGTGTGTGTTAATCTGCGCGCGTGCGTGTGTTTGTTTGTGAGGGGTTTGTAGTTGTAGGTATTTGTGTTATTGTGTATTAATGTGTGAGTGTCGGTGTATGTTTGAATGTATGTATGATAATGTGTGTGTGAGTTTATTAATGTGCATGTATGATTAAAATTGTGAGTGTGTGTGGATGTGTGTGTGAATATACACACACACAGAGAGAGAGAAATATGTATATCAGCTGACAGCTGAGAGTCTCTCTCAGCCTGCAGTGATGTGGCACATTATTTGCCACACCAACAAGTTGCGACCCGCTTATAGGAATAAGTTAAATTACTAATGCCCCTCGGTAAAAGGTACTTGTCCCGCTATTGTTTATTATTATTTTTTCTCCTATTTTTTTTTGCTCGTTGTCAGATTTAGGTTTTCTTTTTCCTGTCATAAAGTTTTTTCTAAAAATAGCGGTTTCCAGATTATATTTTTCTCCTTTTTTATTTTAATATCGAGGTCAGAGCAGAACACTTCCCCTGCCAATTCTGGTCGCCGTCGTAAGCGATCTCTATCTCCCGACCTAAATATGAACCATATATCATATGATTTAACTTCCTCTCAGAATATTAAAAGTATTGAAGGGTTGAGATCTTTGGATGCTGATCAAGAGGTTTTTATTTTATCTTTTTTTCCCACAATTTCTTATATGTAAAAGATTTTGTGTAGCTTATATGGAACTGCGACCAAGATTTCATTTTACAGAACAATATAATCACTTTTACTAAAGTCTTTTTTTCAGAAATAATTTCACAGTTTTGTTAAATGCGATCTTAGTCGCACTTATTTAATTTAATACACTAAAGTGTAAGAATAACGACCACGGTCACAGTATGTATTAAAAACATCTTCCAGTTGTCAAAGCTAGCTTTATAACTGTTATCATAGTCGCAGTCCTATTTTTCATAGTTCAGACGTGTGTTTTTCAATTATATCTATTTTATACACTAAATTTTAAGAACTGCGACTTAAGGTCGTAGTATATACTAATGACAAATTTTCACAGTTATTATTCACCTTTTTTAAAAACCTGGCCATACGGCGAACTGCAACTACGGTCGCAGTCTTTTATTCAGAAGTTACAGATTTTTTTACATCTGCGACCTTGGACACAGTTTTATTTATTATAGTTTAGACGTGTGATTTTCAATTATTTGTTTTTATTTAGTTCAGCAATTTGTTTTGTAAGACCTAATTCACATGGAGAAATGTCTGGAAGCTCACTTATTTTTTTAAGGAAACAGTTTTCCACGGATGATACAATATCTACAATTCTTATGTAAGAAATAGAGGTTTTGGCGTGAGAAAAAAAGGAATAGATAAGTCACGGAGGCCTCCTCATGAAGTTATTTGCAGAAAATTTTGTTGCAACAAGGAGGGTATGAAGAAGTTGTGTGACAAAAGATAAGACGAGTTTACAGTCAACCGTCGAATCGACACTAGAGTTGCGTGTCCTGCTGAGATGTATGTGCGTCTTCATTTATTATTAGACCAAAGATCTTGGGTTGTCACCAAGTTTGTTGATTCTCATTCATATGAATTATCAAGCCCGCATAAAGTTCATCACTTTTACTCTCACCAGACACATCGATCAAAGATTAGTAGAAGCATTATGAGCAATTTGGTTGATGTAGGAATTCGCCCTTCAAATATTTTTCGTGTTATTAATGTAATGAACCACGGAGAAGGTTGTGAAAAAGTAAGCCCGCAATAAGTTATTGATTTTACTCGTCACTGTAGAAATAACATTGGGCATGAGTTTATTTCGATCATCAAATATTTTCAAGAAAAAGTCGAGTCCAATCCAGATTTTTTCTTTGCCAGTGAAGTTGATAATGCGGGCACACATAGAAGTATTTTTTTGGGCTGATGGAAGAGCAATTTCCTCATATTTGAGTTTTTGTGATGTGATTGTATTTGACACAACATACAAGACCAATCACTTGAATCTGTCATTTACTCCGTTCACTAGAGTGAATCATCATAGGCAGTCAATTTTGTTTGGTTGTGTATTGCTTGCGGATGAGCAAAAGGATACATTTGTTTGGCTATTCAATAAATGGCTCAAATGCATGCACCGAGTTGCACCAAAAGTGATTATTACTGCTCAGGATGCCCAGATCGGTGATGCCATCAAGATGGTTTTTCTAACTACTCAGCACCGGTACTGTTTTTAGCATGTACGAAAATATATTACCGAGCAACAATCCCGCAGACGAACAAGTATAGGGAAGATTTTGTCTCTGATTCTATCTTTGGTACACCTCCCGTGATATAAGCAAATGCGAGGAACAATGAAGATTAATGAAGAAAAAATATCATATAGAAGAAGAAGACAGTTGGTTGTTAAAGATGTATAGATTGCGTGGACACTGGGTTAATACTTATCTTAAGGATATTTTTTGTACTGAAATGATAATTAGTCAGAGGTCTGAGAGTATTAATTTCTTCTTTGATGTTTTGTGAATGCAAACACAAAACTAGTTTAGTTTGTCTACCAATACGATAAAGTTGTCGCTACCCGTCGTAGTTCTGAATCTCAATAAGACTTTCGGGGTTTGAATTCTGTGCCCAATTGTATATCGAATCCATATGAGATTCAAGTTTCAAAGTTGTATACCACGAAGATTTTTTTTTCAGTTGTTCCAAAAGGAATGGGCAGTTGTAATGACACTCTTTTCAGAAGAGTTGGAACACGATGGACCTGGAGCCAAATATTTGGTTGGTGAATTTTCAAAATCAAAAGACACTTGAGAAAAGGTCAATTATGAGAATTCTGCTGAACTTAATGTGTCTAGTACTTGCGCATTATTAAAGACAGAGGGTATCCTTTATAGACATATTCTGTGCATTTTGTGACGCAATCACGTTACACATACACTAGAATCCTATATACTGCAGAGATGGAGGTTGGATGCGCGTTACAAAAATGTTGCAATTGAAAATGGCATTAGACCTTTTCTCAATCAATGCACTCGAGGGACGGCTAGACTATAGACACTGCGTTCCAAATTTAATGCAATTCTTGAAATGGTGGCCGATTTGGATATCCATATTTCAAAATTGGACGCTTTTTTGGAAAAATTTGCTGCGGAAACCAGTAATGAATACAAATTCAGGTCCGTCTATTATCAATCATCATAGTCTGAAACAAATATTGGTTCCAGTGAATCGTCGTTGTTCTGCGATATGGTGAAGAATTGACTATATGCGATCCAACTGGTCCTATACCAATTAAGGGGAGGCCTAAAGGTGCATCCAGGCTTAAGTCTGGATTTGAAGATTCTATATCACAAAAGAAAGTGAAGCATCAAAAGTGTGAAAACTGTCAACAGCTGGGCCATTACAGGACTGGTTGTCTATTATTGGTATGAAATTAAACCTGTAAATAATTTAATTTAAAGTTTGATGTTTCAAATACTTACGTTTATTTTTTACTTGTAAAGGAAGTAGTTTCATGTTGCAGCTACCTGTAATGAATAAAGTTTTTATTTTTACATCTTCAGGCATCATCTACGACCATGGTCGCATTGTTAAAAAAGAGAAGTTTCGTTGTACTGCGACGTGGGTCGCATGTACTTTTTTGTTGCTTTTCAAGTGTTTTTCATCTATTGTTCTATTTGTAAGATGTTGTATTTTAAAAATCTACCGTAATAATGTTGGCATATATGTTGTACTTTAATTCATTGAACATAGACTGCGACCAGTGTCACAGTTCATATATTGACTATTTGACAGCGACCTTGGTCACAATTAGCAGTTTTACAATGAGGAGTGTATTTTCAAAACTGCGACCTGAGTCACAGTTTATTTTTCACGAGAAAATTGTTATTGCTTTTCAAGTGTTCCCCGTCTCTTGTTATATTCTAAGATGTACTTTATAATAATATTTGAATACAGTTAAAATATTACTTTAAAAATCTACTACGATAATGTTGGCGTATATGTTGTATTTTAGTTCATTGAACACAGACTGCAACTAGGGTCGCAGTTCATATTTGACTATATTTGACACGACTTTTTCGCAGTCTATAACAATTATAGAATGAGCATTGTATTTTCATAATTGCGACCGGAGTCGCAGTACAAATTTTACGAAAAGTTGGATTGTTTAATTCTTAAATTCTGAATGAAATATTACAGTAAGTTTTTTAATTATGTTACCAGTTTAATATGCTGAGATATGGTTATAATTAAATTGTATATTATGAGAGTATAACATTTTCAATTTTACACTGCGACCAAGGTCGCAGTTTAGAATATATTCTTAAATTAGTCATTTATTTATCTTCAGTCGCTGATATTATTTTTTTTATGAATGCGACATTAGTCGCAGTGTATCCCATTTTATTTAATTTTAACATTTTTGTGACTTAGACATTGGATCACATTGTTGATATGTAAGTTTGACATAACCCATTAAAATTTATCACCGTAGTTCCATGTTTCAATAACCATAAGAATTAAATTAGTGAAAAAGTGCCACAAGTAAAACTAAATTATAAAAAAATTATAATTAACACAATTAACATTACAAAAAAGACTAAAATTTCCTAAAACAAAATACATATTTAAAAGTACTAATCTAGTTGTCCTCGTCATCACCATCATAATTAGATTCGTCATCCATATTATGATAGTGTTCGTCTTTCGTATCGCTTTCCTCCTCTTCATCCTCATTACCGCTACTCTCCTGCTCGCTTTTTTCTTCTTCACAGCGGTATTTCATATCATCTATGAACTCTCAGAACAGGTCGTCTGTATCAAGCTCATCGTCTGACCTGTAGCGAGGGAACGTGTCAGAACTATACATCCAATCATCATTGAATGGTTTCTTTATGGTGAAGATGGTGGAGAAGACATTTTTGAATCTTTTTCAGAAAATTGAAAGAGACAAATTTCAGAAATGTAATTTAGTCTGTTTGTTATCCTCTAATGGACACCCTTAATATATAAATAATTTAGGAATTTCAAAAGATTTATGCTCTCAAACGACGTGAACATGGCCTAAATTTATTATCTGCCTTTTTTCAAAAAGTGTATACTTTTCAGGTGACTGTTCAGTTTTCAAAAACAGGTTAAAAGTTAATATATTTTGAGATGCAGTTATTTGTTACTTTGAATATGGCAAGACAATTATTATTTTAGTTTCTTACGGTAGAAAAAGACAGGGACGATCATGTTTACTTTTTGTTAAATTAATTATTTTAATAAAATTTAAAACATATATCGTTATATATATAAAAACTTTGCAGTTCTCAATTGGGCAATGCGACCATGGTCGGAGTGTGATCTGGAATATGATTCATTAACTACGACCGCGATCGTTGTCTCTATTACATTAATTGAATGCTAATAAATAAATACATTTTTTACAGACGAATTTATGCATACTGCGACCAATATCGCATTGTGAGCAGTCGATGCAACCTCCCAGTTCATGACTGCCACTTTGATCGCAGTACAAAATCTGAACTCATTATTTATTTTTTAATATCACTGCGACCTAAGTAACATGCACTCTGTTATATCTATAGAATCGAAATAAGGAAATCTCAGTGAATTGTATAACAAATGAATAAAAATGTATACAAATTACATTAATAAAGCCAACAGACCTGCTTTACAAATAGGATATATTTACAATAAAAAATGATGTATATGAATGAATTAACAATATTGTAATTAAAAATTAAGTCAATTTTCAATCTTCAAATACCATCCTTCTAATAAATTCTGTTTCTTCATCCTAACTTTTCTCTTTAATTGTGAGTAACATGTATACAAGCTCGCTTCTTAGTCTCTGTACAGTGGCCGCCGTTACAGTGTTAATTGTTGATGGAGTATCAATGCTATACTTTCAATGTACTTGCATACATATACAGCGCAATCAACATTAAAAATTGTACATGGAAAAAATTATATGAGATTAGATTTTTGTACTCAAAATAAGCAGAAAATATGTTCGGTAAATTTCATAAGAAAATAAACCTGTTTGCTTGATGGGGACATCTTGTGTATTTTATATATGTTTTTTTCATTCTTTTAATGGAATCAATTTCAAAAATTTGTAATAACCTTTCTTTCTTCAATGTCAATAGAAAAAATATCAATATTAATCAAATTAAATGCAAATATTCAATAATTGTAAAATTAAAATTAACTCACCATTGTTCTTGTATCTGTTTGATAAAGTTTTAATATATTACTTATTTTTTCACTGGGACCAAAGAATTGTAAAAAATCCACTCTTGTGTTTGGCAATCAAATACCAACAAGGTCCAGTGAAATCCAGCTTCCTTTGCACTGTGTTTGTGATTGATCGGAAAAAACATGTACTGCACATCACTTGTCCAGTTTTTCAACAACGGCTTGATGAATTAATCTTTCAGATCTCTATTTTTAGATACAACACCGTGCTGTAAAAACCAAAATAAATTCAAACATTTTATAATTTAATATTTAAATTCAATCAAAATATCAGATATGACATGAAAATCAGATTTGTTACCAAGATCGCAACTCTCTAAGCCTGGGTCTCAGTAAATATTCAACCAGGTATATTTTTATTGATAATCTGGTAGCAGTTTGATTGATTCTGTCAAGAAAACAGACTGCGATCAAGGTCATTGTGTTGTTATTGTTAATTATATTTTTTGTGCGATCTTGATCACATTCATCAGTATTCAGGTTTAAATTTCTAGGATTACTTAGCAACTGCGACTGCGACCAAGGTCGCAACCATCATTATATTCAGCTTCATTTTTTATAACCACAATTGCAACCAAGGCGTTGTGTTGTTATTGATTAAGAATATGTTTACTGCGACTGCGACCAAGGTCGCAACAAGCATTATCAGCTTCATTTTTTAGGATTAATTAATAAACTCGACAACGACCAAGGTCGCAGTAAATTTATTATGCCTTATCAGCAATAAATGCGGCTAGTAGAATTTCTAACCATAAAAATTATAATTTACTACATTAAGTAAAAAATTGATGTTTTAACTAACTATAAAGGAGAAGATATATGTTTACCCAAGCTTCGCTTTGAAAGAATAAACATTTTAATCCTCCTCTCTTCTCTAGATGCTTTATGTAGAAATGAATGATATTGGCATTTAAACCTCTAATGAATATCAGGTCCTCTATGTCATTTTTTGTAACCATTATTCCGTTATCATGATTCTGATATGCAAAACACTGAAAGAAAACAAAAAAAGTATTAATAATTAATTTCTTCTAATATAAATATCTTATATTTTTGATGTAGTTTTGAATAAAATGAATAAAATTACTCAGAGGAGGCTTTGTCTAAGAAATTTTTGATGAGGGCTTGTTGATCTGGTTGCAAAATTCTGTATGCAGTGGTTTCAGTCAATTCCCTGATTTTTGGCTGAATGTCTGCAATTTGTACCTTGTCAACCAGGGGCTGGAAGAAGATCTTCAATAATTTTCTTTTTTATTTTTGGATAAACTAAATCGGAGTCATTGCGATCTCTCTCAGTGCGCTTGCGTTCTTTGACTCCCCTTTCTATCGTTCCTTTAGAGTAATCCAAAACTTTTCCTTTTAATTCTTACTTCTGAGCCGGAGTATGTTCTTGATTTTTTAGAAGTTTTGTCTTTTTGGATTTCAAGTATCTGCTGAGTTAAATTTAAAGTAAAAGTGAGAAAATCTTTCCCAGCAATACTTAAAATTCAGAACGCTTGAAATTCTCCTCTTCCTTTTTCTTCTGCTCTTTTCGTTCAGCTTCTCCATCTGCTCCCTCATCCTTTTCTGCTTCTTCTTCTCGTCCTTCTTCCGCCCTCTCCCTTCTTCTTTCATCATCTCCTTCTCCTTCTCTTTCTGCTCTTTCTTCCTCTTCTCCTTTATGTAATCACCTAGAGGGGGGTGAATAGGTGATGGCTAATTTAATGGTCAATTAATGCGAAATTAAAAACTTATTAAACTAAACACCAAGTATAACACAAGAGTGTAGCCGGATTCCCCGTGAAGGGCTCTAGACTAACTCCTCAAGATTCCTCTAAATAAGAGTTGAGGTGCCGCGTTGGCTCTCTTGGTTGAATACTAGTGTTAGCAAACAATCCCCAAGCATATAACAATATGAGCACAAATATATATCTAGCAATAAAAGATGAAAGCAATAGAAGCATGCAAGATAAAAACAAGTAAGAGATAGAGAGAGAGAGAGCAATCGCAAACACGGGAGATTTGTTTCGAGGTTCGAGCATACTTGCTCTACGTCCCGCCTTCAACACTTGAAGGATTTTCACTATAAACTGATCGCACCGGATCACTCGGTGCCGCAACACCTACAAGGTGAGTTCACACTTGAACTCCTTGAACTCTCTAGTCCCGTACACACCGCAAGCCCACAAGCTCGCCGAAGCCGCACCTCAAACAAAGAGTTCACACACGAACTCGAAACACCGCGAACCCGCAAGTCCGCCTCCTCAAAGACAAAGATGGAACTTTGGTGATCACAACACTTTGATCACCTAAAATCCTCTCACAACAAATATCCCTATAGGTAGATATAGCAATGGATAGCTCAAGTGTTTGTGTGAGAAAACTAGGATTGAAATGGTGGAGAAAATCTCAAGAAAATCACTTTTAAAAACACTCTTGATAAACTCCCCTTTTGATTGGAAATATTTGGCTCTAAAACAAGTAGAGAAAACTCTTAAAAGATGTATGAAAAACTAGTGAGAGATCCACTTGAAAATTTTAAAGAAAACAGCCCCAAAAGCTCCCTTTAAATAGGGCTAGAAAAAACTAGCCGTTGGGCATTTTTTCAGCCCAGGCGGCTGGCGGTCGACCGGCCAACGATCAGAAATCTGACCGTTGGGGCATCGGTAAACCGGCCCGGTCGACCGAGATCCTGGAACAGATAACAGACTTCTATGTCGGTCGACCGTCCTGGTCGACCGGGGCTTTCCAGAGAGCAGAAGCTCTCTGCGGTCGACCGGGTCGGTCGACCGGCCCTCCAGCAGTCCTGGCGTGCACGTTCTGTGCACGTCGGTCGACCGTCTCGGTCGACCGACTTCAAACCCGGTCGACCGGTCCGGTCGACCGGTAGAAGCCAGACAGGTCAGTTTTGGGATTGAAAAACTTGATTTTTATTTCTTAAATAAATCCCATAAAATCACCAAAAATCTACAAAAATAGTTTTAACATTATACTTTGATAATCAAACATGCTTGAGTAAAATCAAGACATGTTACAAATAATTTGAACTATTTTTGTAACTTAGAAAATTTGGCTCAAAACAAAAACTGTATTTTTCCAAAATTGGTTTTTCCAAAACTTCTCCAAATTCAAAAACAAGATATTTTAAACTCTTTTAAAGCATAGAGTGTATGGATATGATCCACTACACATACATGGTGAAATATCTATGTTTTTGACATTAAGTTCTAAATTAGGTTTTGGTAAAAACATATATACTTTGAATACCAAAAATCAAACCGGTATTTTTCTAAAGAAAACTCTTTTGTATTTTTTCAAAATATAAATTCTTTTATGAAAAACTCATCTAAATCAAGAGTGTGTGTGTATATGGTATACTTGAGCAATCCACCAACTATTCTATCATTTACATTTTATCTAAAAACAAAATCTTATAAAAACAAACCTAGACACAAGTCTTGATCATGAAGGTCTTCACTTGAAGTCTTCTCATCTTCTTGACTTGGTCCAAACTTGATCCAACGAGCTAGACTCCTCTTGAGTACTTGATGTGGTCTTGATGCACAAGCTCTTGAATCAAACCGTGTTAGCTCCAAAACTTGACTTTAAATCCTTTGTTGAAGCTACACACCTACTAAGATCTTGATCACAAATCTGAGACTAATAAACACAAGATCATTAGTACTATAACTTCATGAGTTGATCATCATCAAAACTAGAGTGATGGGCCTTTGGGCCAACAATCTCCCCCTTTTTGATGATGACAAAACTCATGAAGTTATATATGCATGGATTAAAGTAAAGCGTCAAAGAAGCTCCCCCTTAACTCATGCATTACAATAAACAATAAGATATGCAATGAAAACTCATATACATGTATGCAAATACAAGGAGATAAACATGCCAATCAAGCATAAAACTCATCAAATTCTTTTTCTCCTATTTGTAAAACAAAACATATATGCATAAACATAAATCCTTCTCCCCCTTTATGAATAAAGTAAGAAAAACATGCATATATACTAAATACTTCTCCCCCTTTTTATCAATCATCAACAAAGAGGTTGAAGTAAAAAACAAAACAATGTTCTCCCCCTCTTTGTCAAAAGCAAAAATCAACAAAGGGGTGACATGAAACAAATCAATAAAAAGATATATGCGATATACATTCATGAAGAGGAAGACGCTAAGTTAACTTCCCTACATATATGCATTACATGAAGAAGGGATGACAAGCCCTAACTCACATAACACATAATATGTAATGCATAAGAAGAGATGTGAAGCTCCCCCTACACACGTGTACCGCATAAAGAAGAGTTGTCAAGCTCCTCAATATAAGATACACTCAACATGAATCTATATGTAGAAGAGATGTTAAGCTCCCCTTGCATATAGGCAATATACATCAAAACATTTTTAATTTTCTTATTAAAACAAAATTTTGAATTTTCTCAATAAAACAAATTTTGAGATATCTTAGAAAATCAAATTTTAAGATACCAATTGTAAATAAATATTACAAATTTTGACTTTTAATCAAAAATAGAATCATATTGATACCAATTGAAGATTATTGCACATATTTGATATCAATAAAAGTACTAATTTTAAAAATAATGCATAAGCTTATTAAAATATCAATTGAGATACCAATTGAAAATTAGGATTTGAATCAAGCTTAGCATAAACATACTTTGTGCTTTAAATATGTAAAACGATTATAACTCAAGTATAGATATATGTATTTGTTTGTGCTTGAGTTCCAAAATATATATATGTATGAAAAAGGCAATGCCAATAGGAATTGGTATTATGGAAATTATGAAGCATACATATATAGAAAACAAAATATGAGTATATACAAAAAGATGTCAATTGTGATACCAATTGAAAATATGATGTTAATCAAGTATATAACTCATAACCTACCACCCTTTATATGCACAAGATAAAGGATTTTTCAATTTAGCTTACAAGGCATACTCGCCCATCCATCCTCCCATAGAGGTGTTGGTAGGGGTTTTCAAAAATAAGGTTTGAAAATATTTTTATAGTGAAAAACACTACCAAATTGAAGAATAAATAACTAGTTAAATTATTTTTTAAAAAACTAGTTAAAGATCCTTTGAAAACATGAAACCAAATATATATGTCTATCATGAAACATACTAAATACATAAGAAGTAACACTCGAAATCTATAAGGCTCAAAAATAATCATGAAACAAAGTCATGAATAAACAAATAAAGTGTGAGTGCACAAAAGTCATGTAATTAGCATTATCCATGAAGATAATCAATGAAGCTCAAAACAAACATGAATAATATTTTATCAAACAAAACATGAAAATTTATTTTAAAAACTAAACTTCTAGATATATGTATGATTTATCCAATCCTAACAATATGCATACATATCCCCAAACATAAAAAGAGTCCATAATGTAAATTGCATGAAGGCAAATGACTCATGGGGTATACATGTATATTTATTATATTTGAATACTAAATTCATATACATAAAGCAAAACATGAAAATAGGCAAAAGAAGTGTAAATGAGAGAATCATCAAAACTAGGCTATACATGTGCAAATAGTGAGTACAAATGAACAATGAAGTGCAAACATATATGAATCAATTTGTTGCTTACTACTTGTACATGTATAAATCTAAGTTTTAATAGAATCTACATCTAAACAAGTTATATACCTCATGAAGCACAAAACATGAACATGCTAAAAATATCATATATGAAACAGTATATAAATAAAATAGGAGTTTAGAGATAGTTACCAAACCAAAGAACTATGCTCTAATTCTCTAAAACATGGTGGTTGTTCCACCAAACCTCCTTAATAGCGGTGCATCAAATATATGTCCATTATGTCCATGTGCATCCACCATCAAGGCACCATCCCTCTCACGTTTTGTGAGAGCCCGCACCAACATCAAAAACACAAGGTGGGGATTTTGGTACCCATTTTCTTTTGGGTCCTTGGGGGTTAGCTTTGTAAGGAAACCAAACATTTTTGTTAGCAAAATTTACATGATGTATCTTATCAAAACAAAACTTTGCTAAATGGCCTTTGCGGCCACAATGTGTACACTTGTACACTCTAGCATGCATATGTGTATGTGTGTGATCATGACGTGCAAATAGTGAATATGCATGTGGGTGATGTGCATGAATATGTGGAGTTTGTTTCTTTGAAAACAAAGACTCCAATCTAGAGTGGTTAAATGCACATGTGCTCAAAGTTGAGCTTAAACAATTTATTTTATTTTTTAAAACTTTAATCTCATTTTGATTAATGGTGGCATGTAAAGCATGATGAGAATGAGAATCATTTTTCTTATTCTTTTTAGAAATATTTTCTTTTTCTTTTTCAACAATTTTTCTTTTCAAAGAAGTGTTTTCATTTAAAGCAACTTCTTTTTGTTTTTTCACCAAAATAATTTCATTTTTCAATGAAGTATTTCCTTCACATAGATCATTCAATTTAGACATCAAGGAAATATTTTCATTTTCCTTTTCAAAACATGCAATTTTATTTTTAAAAGAATCATTTTCTTTTAACATGCAATCAAACTTATTTTTCATTTTCTTATTATCTTTTCTAAGCATGTCATATTTTTCTAGAAATTGTTGACAAAAAGATGTAAGCTCATCATAGGACATATCAACATCTTTATTTACCTCGGATTCAGTAGTTACCTCAAGGGGGTTATCCCCTTGGACCATGTAGCACACGTTGGAAGCGTCACTTCCAACATCCGAGTCGCTCCCCGCATAGTATTGTTCTTTTTCGCCAAGGGAGAGAATTGTGTTCCATACTACAAAAGCCGAATCAAGATTAGCAACCCTAGATAAATAATCATCATTTAGGGTAGATCTTAAAGCATGTAGGACTTTTGAGTTAGCCTCAATATACTTGCTATTATTAACATATGAATCTTTAGTTGTAGCAAGATAAACATGAATGCGTAGGCCTTTGAGGTATAAAGACATCTTAACCTTTCAAGTTTGGATGTTAAGGATGTCAAAGGTGGGAGGTCTCATGAAGTCCATGGTGTGTGTACAAATATTGTGATTAGCCTAAAAAATGAGGATCTTTAACTCTAGGTTGTAAGACCCAAATCAAGAGCACGTGGCTCTGATACCAATTGTAATCACCTAGAGGGGGGGTGAATAGGTGATGGCTAATCTAATGGTCAATTAATGCGGAATTAAAAACTTATTAAACTAAACACCAAGTATAACACAAGAGTGTAGCCGGATTCCCCGTGAAGGGCTCTGGACTAACTCCTCAAGATTCCTCTAAATAAGAGTTGAGGTGCCGCGTTGGCTCTCTTAGTTGAATACTAGTGTTAGCAAACAATCTCCAAGCATATAACAATATGAGCACAAATATATATCTAGCAATAAAAGATGAAAGCAATAGAAGCATGCAAGATAAAAACAAGTAAGAGATAGAGAGAGAGCAATCGCAAACACGGGAGATTTGTTTCGAGGTTCGAGCACACTTGCTCTACGTCCCCGCCTTCAACACTTGAAGGATTTCCATTATAAACCGATCCCACCGGATCACTCGGTGACGCAACACCTACAAGGCGAGTTCACACTTGAACTCCTTGAACTTTCTAGTCCCGTACACACCGCAAGCCCACAAGCTTGCCGAGGCCGCACCTCAAACAAAGAGTTCACACACGAACTCGAAACACCGCGAACCCGCAAGTCCGTCTCCTCAAAGACAAAGATGGAACTTTGGTGATCACAACACTTTGATCACCTAAAATCCTCTCATAACAAATATTCCTATAGGTAGATATAGTAATGGATAGCTCAAGTGTTTGTGTGAGAAAATTAGGATTGAAATGGTGGAGGAAATCTCAAGAAAATCACTTTTAAAAACACTCTTGATAAACTCCCCTTTTGATTAGAAATATTTGGCTCTAAAACAAGTGGAGAAAACTCTTAAAAGATGTATGAAAAACTGGTGAGAGATCCACTTGAAAATCTTAAAGAAAACAGCCCCAAAAGCCCCCTTTAAATAGGGCTAGAAAAAACTAGCCGTTAGGTATTTTTTCAGCCCAGGCGGCTGGCGGTCGACCGGCCCGGTCGACCGCCAACGGCCAGAAATCTGACCGTTGGGGCTTCAGTCGACCGGCCCGGTCGACCGAGACCCTGGAACAGAGAACAGACTTCTCTGTCGGTCGATCGTCCTGGTCGATCGGGGGATTTTCAGATAGCAGAAGCTCTCTGCGGTCGACCGGCCCTCCAGCAGTCCTGGCGTGCACGTTCTGTGCACGTCGGTCGACCGTCCCGATCGACCGACTTCAAACCCGGTCGACCGGCAGAAGCCAGACAGGTCAGTTTTGGGATTGAAAAACTTGATTTTATTTCTTAAATAAATCCCATAAAATCACCAAAAATCTACAAAAATAGTTTTAACATTATACTTTGATAATCAAACATGCTTGAGCAAAATCAAGACATGTTACAAATAATTTGAACTATTTTTGTAACTTAGAAAATTTGGCTCAAAACAAAAACTGTATTTTTCCAAAATTGGTTTTTCTAAAACTTCTCCAAATTCAAAAACAAGATATTTTAAACTCTTTTAAAGCATAGAGTGTATGGATATGATCCACTACACATACATGGTGAAATATCTATGTTTTTGACATTAAGCTCTAAATTAGGTTTTGGTAAAAACATATATACTTTGAATACCAAAAATCAAACCGGTATTTTTCTAAAAGAAACTCTTTTGTATTTTTCCAAAATATAAATTCTTTTATGAAAAACTCATCTAAATCAAGAGTGTGTGTGTATATGGTATACTTGAGCAATCCACCAACTATTCTATCATTTACATTTTATCTAAAAATAAAATCTTATAAAAACAAACCTAGACACAAGTCTTGATCATGAAGGTCTTCACTTGAAGTCTTCTCATCTTCTTGACTTGGTCCAAACTTGATCCAACGGGCTAGACTCCTCTTGAGTACTTGATGTGGTCTTGATGCACAAGCTCTTGAATCAAACCGTGTTAGCTCCAAAACTTGACTTTAAATCCTTTGTTGAAGCTACACACCTACTAAGATCTTGATCACAAATCTGAGACTAATAAACACAAGATCATTAGTACTATAACTTCATGAGTTGATCATCATCAAAACTAGAGTGATGGGCCTTTGGGCCAACACTTTAGAATTTTGCGATTTTTCTCCTCCTCCGCCTGCAACTGCCTCTTCTCCTCCTCCTCTTCCTTCCTCCTCTTCTCCTTCTCCTCCTCTCCTTCCTCCTCTTATCCTCCTCCTCTGCAGCAGTGGCTGTTCTCAGCAGCTCTTCTTCTTCTTCTTTCACTTTTAATTTCCTTTGATGCTTTTTAAATTTTCTCTTCTCTCTTCTTTCTCTTCTTTCTCTTCTTTTTTTTTTAATTCAGCCTTGAGAGTTTTCTCAGTCTTCATTTTTTCAATTTTTCTTTCTAGCTCATAAACATATGCTCTCAAGTACTGATTTTCATTTCTCAAAGTTTTTATTTCTTCAGCTTGTTCATCCCGTGATGCTGGTAAATAACCTGCAATAATTGGTTCTTATTCACGCGTTGATTCCTCAACTATTTCGACAGGCTCTGTTTCCGCCGAGATGTTAGCTTCAATATTTATATCTTCTTATTTTTCTTCATCTTCTTCTTCTTCTTCTTCTTCATCTTCAACAGGAAGGCCAATCATATTTTTTCATCATTTGAAATGTTGGACATTCGATAAAAAATCTGAAAAATAATATAAATTACGATGTTAGACAAATAACAGTTGAAATATATCGCAACAAAATGAAACTTGTACTAGAATCTCTATCAAGGAAATTGCGATTTTGGTCGTAGTCATAAACTTTAACTCAGCAAAATAAATCAGTACTGTGATCATAGTTGCAGTACCAATTAGAAAATAAAATAACTGCAATCATGGTCACACTTTACTTATAACGAGCTATAAGGGAACTGCCACAATGGTCGCACTCCATTTAAATATATAAAAATATATTGAACAGTTTATGGTCGCTAACTATTAAAAACTAACCATGTTTGCTTGAACATCATTAAGATCAATTTCAGCCAGGGCTCTGCTAATGTTTTGGAGGTCCCATCTTACTGCCCGTGGGGTTTTTGTCCACCTAAGCAGACCTCGGCTCAAAAATAGCAACCTTTTCACACAGCCAATACTGCAAAATGTATTATTAAATTAGTTTATATAAATATTGTCAGTATATAAGCAAATTTCAATAACGTGTACCAACTATGATATTCATACTTACAATAATTTACACGGAGCATCCTTGCAGCTCAAATGTGGTGTGCCTGAAGATGTCCATTGACTCAATCAGGAATTGCCAAATAGTTTTAACCCAGCATAAGGTATTTATAAGCTGAATATTAGCAATCTATTCCACTATATACTATGACACCGTGCATTTACTGTCAGAAAAGAATAGAGTGGCCGATATACACAGGATAATTATTATTGTAAAGTCTTGAGTTGCAAGTCTTTTTCTGTCTCTTATAATTTTATTTAAAGTCACTTGCTGCTCAAGCTGTTCATCCTTGGTCACATCTAATTCAGTCCTCCTTCTTTTCTTGACCAGAAGATCATCCAAAGGTTCTACAATTGATACTTTCGTGATCTTCTTTATATTAGAGAAATAATATTTTATAACCCACTGTCATTCATTGTACAGGTGTTATTCATAATAAAATCGGCCCCATTGATAGGTAGACCAAAAGTAAGGGCAACATTCTCTATTGTTAACTCGATTTGTTTGCCCCCAATTAGAAAGGTCCTTTTATCCCTATCATACTGGTCTACAATTTTTAGCACACTTATATTTGATTTTAGGCCTTTTTCATCATCAAATTTCTCATTGTAGAAGGTCATGAAAATTGGACCAAACGGAGTTTCCTTCATTGCATTGACAAAATCTGCCTGAATGTACTTTTTGAATTTTCTTATGAATTCACACATAGGCTTTAGGCTCGATCTCATAGGACGAACCTTCAGTTTTTGCTTACCTATAGATGCAGAAACATGCAGAAACATTAACAATATTAACATAAAAATCAAGGTCGCAATACTTTTAAATACAATTTTAAAAAATAAAATATTGCGACTTTGGTCGCAACAGTCTTTAATAAATTATAAACACTCCGACCAAGGTCGTACTGATATATTACACTACGACAGTGGTCTCAATTTCATAATTAAATCAAATAATTAACCAATGAGGTCCTTTGTTTCTTCATATTGCGACCGCAGTCGCAGTGTCCATTTAAGCTAACTTAGCAGAACATATAACACTGTGACCAAGGTCGCACTGTTATATTAAACTGCGACAGAGGTCGCAATTTTCTAATTAACACAAATATTTTACCATGAAGGGGCCTTTGTTTCTTCATACTACGACAAGGGTCGCAGTATCATATAAGGCTAACTTATTAGAACAGACTGCGACCAGATCCCCAATAATGAGAAAACAGATGGTAACACTGCGACATCAGTAGCAGAATTTTAAAAACAATAATCTTAAAAAAATGGACGTTAATAATTTAAAAAATATTTATCTGTCTGCAACGAAGGTCGCATAAACCTGAGACGCTAATACAAATAACTATGACCCGAGTCGACAAAAAATGGAATTAAAAACAATAACTTTTGACCTTGGTCGCTGTGTTTTATAAAATATAAAATTTTAAAAAAAATAAATCTCTAATAAAATCTTTAATTCCTATTTTTCTTTTCATCTTAAACTGTGACTTGGATTAAATATTCTTACTTGGATTTTTTAAATCAAAAAAAGCGACTCTTTCTATCTAATTTGCGACCATGATCGCAAGCTTTTAAAAAAAATTAACTAATTTATTTTTAAAAACCAAGATTCTTGAAAATTTTAAGGGGAAAAAAAGAAAATTTCTCGATAAAATTCAACTCATCAAACACTTTTAATTGAAGTTAAATTAAAATATGGAATTTTTTGTTAAAAAAAATAAGAAAGGGAATCAAAACTGAAAACTAAAACTATGAAGGGTTACAGAACATAAATTTTTTTTTCTAGATTTCCCCTTTATCTTTTTCCGCGAATGATTTTTTGGGCGCCATCTTGATCAGATCTTTTTTTTTAAAAAACAAAATTTTGATCGAAAAAGATCGAAAAATTAGCAGAGAAAAAAACACTAAACTTTTCGGATTGATGAACTGAAAATTTCAGATCTGTAATTATTTTTCAAAGGAAAGGTTTTACATATAGTAAAAAGTTGTGAGCGAGGGTAATTTCGTCAATGCGATTGTTGAAGTGACTGATACTTACTTGGGCGGAAATTTTTTGGTTTTTGTCTGCTAAAATTAATGACCAATTCGTGGCTATTATTTTGCCACGTCCCGTCGGCTGAGAAACTCTCTCAGCTGGCGGCTGAGGTACAGTAACTCCATATACATATATATATGTGTGTGTGTGTGTGTGTGTGTGTGTGTATAGAGAGAGAGAAAAATGTATATCAGCCCACGGGCTGAGAGTACTCTCTCAGCCTGCGGTGACGTGGCTCAATTTGTCACCTCAGTAACTTGCGGCCCGCTTATAAGAAGAAGTTAAATTACCAAATACCCCTTATGAAAAGCTACTTTTTCTTTAACTTTCCTTATTGTTTATTATTTTTTTGCCCAAAAGGCAATTTTTGGAGCGCACGTTGTCAGACTTGTTTATTATTTTTTTCCCCTTTCTTTTTGCCGCTCTTTATATGATTTAGGTTATTGATTATTAATTATTTTTCCCCCCTATTTCCTTACCTCTCTTTGTCAGATGTAGGTTCTCCTATATAGTTTATTTTTTTTATATATATAATGTAGACAGAGACTTTGGTCGCAGTGTACATGGTTAATTGCGACCAAGGTTGCAATGTTGTTATTGATAAAGAGGGCCAGTATCTGCAATCTAGGGTCGCAGTACAATGACAGCGACTTATGTCGCAGTACCTTAGGTAGGTGTTTCCTTTATATTAACACGCATATGTTGTTATTGATAAAGAGTGCCAGTATCTGCAATATAGGGTCGTAGTACAATTACTGCGACTTAGGTCGCAGTACGTTAGGATGGTGTTTCCTTTTTATTGACACGCATAGCGACCAAGGTCGCAGTATTGTTGATTAATACTAAAGACCAGCAACTACGACCAAGGTCGCAGTGTATTTTATTAAGACTCGTCCAACAACTGCGATCAAAGTCATATATATTTAAAAAAAAGTATGACTGTTTTAATTTAAAAAAAAGTCATATATATCCTTCATTTTAAAATTAACCTTAGAAACAGATTCATATATATTTAAAAAAAACAAAATACAATTTTTAAACTTCTAATCCTCGTCATCACCATCGTAATCAGATTCGTCGTCAAGAATATGACCGCTTTCGTCTTTCGTATCGCTTTCCGTCCCTTCCACCTCTTCAGCGACAATCTCCTCTTCGCTTTCTTCCTCTTCATTTAAGTATTTTGGTTCATCAATGAACTCCCAGAACGGGTCGTCTGTATCAAGCTCATCCTCTGACTCGTAGCAAGGCATCGCTTCAGAACTATACATCCAATCATCATTAGATGATTGGCTTCTTTCCGGTGAAGACGGTGGAGATGACATTTTTGAATCTATTTCCGAACAGTGAGAGTAACTAGTTTCAGCAAAAACAATTGAGTATGTTTATAATCCTTTGCTGATGACCCTTTATATATTTGTAATCCCGGAATTCCAAAAGGTTTAAGCTCTCAAACCACGTGAATATCTCCCAAACTTATTTTCTACCTTTTCCTAAAAATTGTATACTTCCTAGGTGACTGTTCAGTTATCCAAAACAGTTTAAAAGTTAATACACTATAACTTTAAATTACTTTGAACTCTAAAATAGTACATTATTGCGACCATAGTCGCATTGGGAACTGATAAATGATTAATTAACTGCGACCGTAAATTGTCAACCGTTAGTCATCAAATACTGTCCTTCGTATAATTTCTGAATGTTTGTCCGATCCTCCTATGAACAATTAAATTGGTTTTTACATATATTATGCGACCATGGACTGCGACTATGATCGCAGTACCGCGACTATGGTCGCAGTATTTAACGAGAGCGATAGTATAATCACAGTTTACGTATTATTTTATAAACTTTTTTGTTCTTTATTTTTGATTGTTGTCTGAATAAGGACTGATTCTATAGTCGCAGTTCACCGTATCTTTTTGTCTCAGCCGCCTATAACGTATGAATTATTTTTAATTATTGCATCCGTAGTAGGACTGCGACTATGGTCGCAGTGTATAAGAGCAGCAGTCGCAGCTTGGATATGTAATTAAAAGAGCTTATAAGTTAATATAGTGAGAAAGAGACCTTACAAAAAAATAGAATTAAAAGCTATTAAAAGAAGACAAAATATAATTGAATATCAGAAGATCAAGAAATTCTAATCCTCGTCATTATCACCATCATAAGCAGATGCATCGTCTTCATTCTTCTGCTCTTCCTCTTCATCACTTATTTCCTCATCATCTTCCTGTTTTTGAGGTTTTTTTGTTTCACCGATGAACTCCCAGAATGGATCGTCTCTATCAAGCTCTTCGTCTGACCCGTTGCTAGGAAGCGAGCCTACAGTATCAGAGGACATGCTTTCATCAAGCATGTCTCCGTCAAGTGGCAGAGGAATAATGTCTTCTTCACTAACCCACATGAAAACTTCATTATCATCATGAATAGGAGGATCAGTTAATACATTATTTGATGTAGTGAGATAGTCAAAAGGAGTGAAGTCCAGACTGATATCAGATTCACTAGAATATCCTGAAGACAAAGGACCGGTGGGGGAACGATTGAAGTTGAAATCTAAGTGTTCAGAGGAAGAAGATGGGGAAGACATTATTCAAGAATGAATTTTTTTTTGGAAGTTTTTTGAAATCAAATTGAAAAGGAAGAGCAAAAATATAGTTTTTAGGTATGAGATAATATATTAGTAACAAGCATTATATAAAGGTGAATATTGTGGAAGAACATGAATAGTAATAATAATTGTTACAGGTGATGGTTGAGTATGGTAAGAAGTGGTAAAAAAAATATTTAATTTAAGATTTATTGCGGGAGAATCCGAAGTACAAATTAACTTGTTATAGAATTTTTTTCCTATATCTTTAGATTACGTATGGTGCACATCTTTCCTTTCTCGTTATTAACATTAGTGCATCTCTTTTTTCTAGACTGTTGTTTTATCACGGTAGAAAGAATATTAATTACTTCATTTAATTTAGTGTAATTAATATAGTAATTTTTATAAGATTTGATATACGCGAATTGATCTCAGGGTCGCATGGCTAATCCACGCGTCAGCCTTTCATTGGACTTCTTTAGTCGTGCGGTCATTAAGGCCGATGGTTCTGATTAATGAACCATTAATTATGGTTATTATGGGCTGCCTATAAATAGGTTCACCCTCTCCCTTTAACAGCCCATACTTAGACTGTTTTCTTTCGAGAGCAATTGCTCTGAGAATTTCCGCCTTCTTCAGAGTCTCTAACTTTGTATGATTCTTACAGGTAAGCTTGATTGTCCTTTTTCAGGCTCGCTGGGCCCCTGGGAGAATATTTTGCCTGGCGAACTTGATCGATGTTCGTCCACAAGGGAAGAAGTCATAGACCTCATCGTCCACAAGGGAAGAAGTCATGGTCCTCGTCGTCCACAAGGGAAGAAGTCATGATCCCTGACGAGGACTTAACCCTCACCAAGATCTCCTCGGACTTGATGCACCAGTCAAGCTTGCTGGCATGGCATGGTCAGAGTGGGTATGGCGGCGGGGTATGTGGTGGATATAGTGGTGGGTAGCATACCCTGTGAGGTCTCAAAACCTCCTCTCTTACCCCAGAAGTGACATCGAGGAAACTCCATGCTCACTGGATAACCTTCTGGTGGAAGAGATATTCATCAACGAAGGATCGTATCCCGCCACTTTAGAGGGTCAGGTGGAATCGGAGGATTCTGCTGCCACCAGACCTCAAGAACACCATTGCTCTTAGTCAACAAGGGCTCTTTCGATGTTTAGTCGTGCATCACAGTGCAATCGGCTCCGATCGTCGCCATAGTGTCCAATCCTGATTTGGCGCCCTTCCAAACATCCTGTACTTGGAATCATATGCATCTTTAAGGAGTGAGTGCAGCCCCTGAGAGAGAGAGAGGGGCTTCTTTGTACTCCTGTATTGTAACACTCAATCTTATTGTATAAGAGAGCGTTTTGTATCATTTTCACATGCCTGGACATAAATGCCTGGACATAAATAAAAAGCATATTTGTTTTTTAATAAACTGCGACCTCGGTCGCAGTCATGCATTGCAAACAAAAACAACTTGGACCAGAGACGACACTGCGACCAAGGTCGCATAAGACTACAGTGTAAACAGAAATAACTACGACCAGGGTCGACACTGCGACCAAAGTCGCAAAAGACTACGGTGCCATAAAAAATAGCTGCGACCAAAGTTGCAAAAGACTACGGTGACTGCACTGCGACCAAGGTCGCATAAGACTTCAGTGCATTTAGAATAACTGCGACCCGGGGTCGACACTGCGACCAAGGTCGCATAAGACTACAGTGCAATCAGAAACAACTGCGACCCAATACCACACTGCGACCAAGGTCGCACAAGACTACAGTGCAATGTTAAACAACTGCGACCCAATACAGCACTGCGACCAAGGTCGCATAAGACTACAGTGAAATCAGAACAACTGCGACCCTGGTCGAAATGCGACCAAGGTCGCATAAGACTATAGTATAATCAGAAACAAGTGCGACCCAAGTTTGATAAAACAAATTATGTTAAATACACTGCGACCTTGGTCGCAAGAGACTACAACTCATATTCAAACAACTGCGACCCCATGTCGCATTCGTCTAGAAGGAAAGGTCCAAAAAAAATAATCCCAAAGTCGCACAAATCTTAAACTATAATTTTATCAACTGCGAACCGAGGTCAATAAGTGTATGCAAATCAATTTTTTCGAAAATACTGCGACATAGTAAAAATAGAAGTAAATAATAAAAACTATTAAATTACACAAACCCTAAAAATTTTGGAAAATATCATTTTTATAGTACCTTTTTTGACGGATGATTTCTTAGGCGCCATCAGTTGCAAATATATTTTTTAAAAAAGGGACGAAATTTTGAAAGAAAATAACTAATTGAATCAGAATCGCCGGTTGAAATTTTAGAGCTGTAAATTTTTTTGAAAGACAAATTTTTAACATAAGGTAAAAGGTTGTGAGGGAGGGTATTTTCGGAAAATAAAATGTTGAGGTGAGTGACATTAAATTGGGCGGGATTTTTCAGGTTTTTGTCCGCCAAAATTTATGACAGATATGGGGTGCCGATGTTGCCACGTCCTCCGGCTGAGAGAACTCTCTCAGCCTGCCGGCTGAGGTACAGTAACCCCATATATATGTGTTTGTGTGTGTGTGTGTGTGTGTACGTATATGTAGATATATATATATATATATGTATATATATATATATATATATATATATATATATATGTGTATATATATATATATATATGTGTGTATACACACACACACACACACACACATATATATATATATATATATATATATATATATATATATATATATATATTATGTGGTTATGTGTGCATGTGTGGTATGTGTATATATATAATATGTATGTATGTGTACACTCGTATATATGTATTTATGTGTGGGTATACGTGTATATATTTGTGCATGTGTAAATAATCATGTATATATGTTTATGTGGTGTATTCGTGTATGTACGGTTGCGTGCTACGGTGACACGGACTCACTCGCGAGATTCGGACCCGATCCGGATACGTATTCGCTGAGAATCTGATACACTGACGATTCGAAGAGCGGAGACGCTGTGGAGCCGATATACTGAAAATTAGTAGGGTGGTGAAACAGAAAAGCTTAGACATGTTGTTTGTGAAATGCTGTTTGAAATTTGATGTGGTTCTCTTTATAGATAATCTTGACATAGTTTGACTTGCCAAAGGGTTTTCGGGCCCGCTGGCTGCTCCTGTTTGGTGATTGGGTCGTTTGTAAATTCAACGGTCAATATACGCAAGCGATTTCTCATTCAAACATGCAAAGCTGGCTGAAAAAGTTTTATCTCGTTAATTAGCATGATCGAAAATGGGGACTAGATTTAGTGCGTTGAATCTAAATTCACCGTGCAGTGTGCATTGGGTGTGCAGTTGGGTGGATTTGGATCATGATGAATAAGGATTTAATTTTCTCAAATTGAGACTGATATAATAAAGTATATAGCAATCTAACAACTGAATTTCCTAACATTTGAAGTTTAACTCAATAATCTAACACCATTCGTATGAGCCAGCGGAGGCAAACAGCAGTCTCCAGCTGTCAGCAATCCTTATCCAGTCTCTACGCGTTCTGCTGACTCCACCAATAACGATACTGGGTGGCGAGTTGACCGTGGTTTGTTGCCACCCACAGCATGTGTCTACGATCCACCACACTTCTCTTTTGGTGTCCGCAGCCGGCCCCGCATGCATGCACCTATAAAATGCATCTCAGCCAAACAGAAGGAAAGAAGGAGAACTGACACTCACTAATAAGTATATTGTGAGTGAAACATGTCTTCAACAACAACACTTCTAGTTCTCATGTTCTTCATGCTGATTTCCTCCACTCCCCTCCTCATATCCGCCGACACCTGCCACCCAAAAGACGAGCAGGCTCTCCTCGCCATCCCGGCCCACCTCGGCCCCAACCCCTACTTCTCATCCTGGACCCCCTCCACCTCCTGCTGCGGCGGCACATGGAAAGGTGTCGACTGCACCAACGGCCGCGTCACCGGCCTCAGCATCGTTCAAACCAACGTCTCCGGCATCATCCCGCTCGCCATCAGCGACCTCACTTTTCTCCACACCCTGGTTCTCAACCAACTTCCAAACTTAGTCGGCCCGATCCCTCACCAAATCAACCTGCTCACCAATCTCAGCTTCTTGACCATCAGCTCAACCGCCGTCTCAGGCCCCATCCCTTCCGACCTTTTCTTCACCTTGTCGGAATTGACACAGCTCGATCTCTCCTTCAACAATCTCTACGGAAGAATCCCTCAATCCCTTGCCACCCTCAACAACCTCTTCTACATTGATCTCAGCGGCAACCAGTTCAGGGGGACTTTGCCGCCCAACTTCTTCACCAAGTCCCCTCAGCCCTACCTCCGCCTCGCGAACAACCAGCTGACGGGGCAGATCCCTGCTTACTTTGGCGACTTGGAGTTTATTGAGATTGACTTGTCGGGCAACCACTTCGTCGGCGACGCTTCCCTTCTGTTCGGCCGGTCCAAGCCCACACAAAAGATTATCTTGTCGGGAAATCAGTTCCAATTTGATCTGAGCAAGGTGCAGTTTCCAGAAGCCATTCTGCTGACCTTGGATCTTAGCCACAACAAGATATACGGGAAAATTCCGAAACAGATTAGGCAACTGAAGAACCTTGAGTCGTTGAACCTTAGCTATAACAATCTTTGTGGTAAGATTCCCACTGGAGGGATGATGGCGAAGTTCAGTGCGTCTTCTTATCTCAACAACAAGTGCTTGTGTGGAACTCCGCTGGCGCCATGCAAGTGAACTCCGCTAGCCCACTTATATCAGTAATCTAATTGTTGGTGAATGCACATTTCGTTTAAGTCAGGCTTTTAGTTATGAACTAGTTTATTGTGTGATGGTGGCTTACATGCCGCACCCAGACATCAACATGTATTTGGTTTGCAAGATGAATAAAGAGAAACATATTCCTCAAAGAAATAATGGCATCAAAATGTATTTGGTTTGCGAAAATTAAACAGTACCTGCAACAGAAGTGGAATTTCTGGTCGGTTTAAAACCTACGTGGAAACGAAAAGACAACCGACATCTATTCCTGCGATGTTGTAAGTGGAAGGCAAAGACGTCCGTTTAAAACCAACGTGAAATCCCTTATGTTGTAAGTGGAAGGCAAAGACGTCCGTTTAAAACCAACGTGAAATCCCTTTTTTTTTTTTTTTTAAATCATAAAATAGCATCCCATACCTCGACACCGTCTTCCTCCACGATGACATCTCCGATCGCTGTGGGGAGCTCGACACTTGAAGTACCCTGTTTTGTATTTCTACAAACACATGATCTGC
This sequence comes from Agave tequilana, assembly GCA_038442645.1. Lineage (NCBI taxonomy): Eukaryota > Viridiplantae > Streptophyta > Magnoliopsida > Asparagales > Asparagaceae > Agave > Agave tequilana. The sequence goes on along the minus strand of JAVJIF010016198.1, from coordinate 21,371 downwards.
ATCACTCCAACTTCTATCTCTCCATCTCCCATAACCACCTCCATCATCACCGCCCTGCAACCTTCTCCACCAGCCAAATCCCAGTAAAGAGATACCTCAAAAGATTTTTCATCCATGCCTCAGATATCTCAAAAGATTTTCATCTTGGGTCGCGCAAAATTCAACATGAAATCCCATCAATTAATATTCAGTTCATACAAAAAAAAAAAAAAAAACATCTTAAAAGTGAGACAAGGGGGCTTCTTTTTCATCAAAAAATTACAACAAGTGGAAAGAAGAGAAAAGGAAAATTTATACCGGAGGAAGGTAGAAGAAGAACTATAATAGCGCTTAATTTGCACCTTGAGATACAACAACCCAAGAAACAAATTAACAGAAAATAACAAACAAACAAAGAATTAATTTTACTCATCAGATTAGATCAGTAGTAGGGTATCCCCGGCGGTGGTGGAGACACATATTTCACTCTGATGACTGGTGGCAGCAGAATGTTGCCACCGCAATCTAGAGGCGGCGGCGTATGTGAGGTGGAATGTCCAGCCGGGGGAGGAGCTTACCACATCATTTCCTTCGGTGGTGGCGGTTGATGAAGGTGATGCTCTTCTGGCGCTGGCGGAGGAGACGAAGTCGTCGTTGCCGGTGGCGGAGCAGACGAAGGTGTCGTTGTTGTTGTTCTGCTCGAAGCAGAGATTCCTCTGCTCAGAGCAAAGCTTTCACTGCAGCCCGTAGCTTTGCTCCAGATCACCATAGACACCGTCGAGCTCGTGGAGATCGCTGGAGATCGTCGAGATCTCCGAGGAGCTCGGGATTTGAGACCTGATGGCAAATTTGAGACGGAGAGAGGCAGTGGGCGCGAGATTTGAATTTTTTTGAGAATTTGAGGGGGAATGTTTTTTTTGGGGGCAAAGACGCCGGTTTATTGTGATAACTGACGTATTAAGTTATTTTATTTAAAAAAAGATTTTAGAGAATCGAGTATCCGCCACAGTTCAATTTTATAACCAATGTGTTAAGTCTTTTCATTTAAAACAAGATTGTGGAGAACCGAGTTTTTACATTGGTTCTTTAAAGAATTGAAGTTGTAAGTTTTTTAACATATTATAAAAATATCATCGCTTCTATTTTTAAGTTTCTACATCAGTTCTTTAAAGAAGTGGCGTTGTAAGTTTTTCAACATATAACAAAATTACTACCCCTCTATTTCACGTCATTGTGCTTTTGAAACTGACGTTAAATTTGCGATGTGAAAGCCCAATTCTATTACTAGTGAGTTGATGAGAGTTCTTAGAAGAAAATCCTTTTGCAGATAAAATTCTTGGGACAAAATTGATTAATCTCTCCTATATAAAAGATGAAAGATGATGTCATTATAGACTCAGATTTGTCATGAAGGTGATTGCCAGGAGGAAGAAAGACAAAAAAAAATAATTTCTGGCTCTTTTGGATGTGGATTGAGAGAACTAGCGGATTTCTGTCTTTTCAAAATCATATGTGAACTTTAGAGCCTGTCTGGATTGTATAAAGTTGCTAGAAAGTTGAGTTTTTTTTCCTGACTTTTGTGGGCCCCATGGGCTTTTCCATCTCAGGTTTGTTTGTTTTGAAGAAAAAAGATGGGGAAAATTGGGTTTTTGGGGCTATCAGTTTTCCAAATTCAGAGTAAAACACTGAGAAATCTGACAGCCCCATTAAACAACTATTTTGGGGCGTTAGGATTACTCTCCACCTGTCCTTTCTCTTTCTCTTCTTTCACACCGCTCTCATCACTCTTCCCTTCTCTCGTCCTCTCAAGCTCAGAAATTTTTGAACTCATCGATCTCTGCCTCGATCTCTCACCGATCTCTTGCTAATCTCTCGTCGATCAAGAATTGATCTCGCGCCACCTCAGTGCTCTCCTCTTCCACACAATACAACTTACTCTCTCGTCGATCTCTTGCCCCAGTTGTTCGGATTGATGAGAAATTGATAGGGCTTTTTGTGGGGTTGGACAATGATGTTCAACTGAGACGTTGGATTGGAATCTATCTTCGTCTTTATCTCATGGTTGTGAGTTTGATCCCTCTGAGGCTGTGGGTTTTTGATTTTTCTGTGGTTGTTGTCGTCTTGTGTTGTGTTATGCCTCCCTTTGGGTTCTCTTGTTCACTTTTTCTCATTATGTTGGTGCCTGCTGCCTTTCTGTTGGCGACCTTTTGTTGGAGGTTGCTGTATATTTGATGGGTTCTGTTGTTGTGCTTGCCTTTGAATTCTCTTATTCTATTTGTAAAATTGTGTTCTCTCCCTGTCTTCTATAGTTCTGCAATTTATCCAGTGGATTTCTAACGGCTGGTTGAGAAAAACTAGTCCTGCACTCCTTACTTGCTTGTTTGTTGCTGCAAAGTTTTGTTAGGGGTAAGCTTACCCGGGGGTGATTTTACCTGGGCTTGTCAGATTTCGGGGCCAATTTTCTGGGACTCCAAACAAGGTCATGTTGAGAAAAACTCTAAGCCTCACAAAACTGTGTTGCTATCAGGCTCGGCGGACAATCAGTATTCTAATTATTTTTTTATTGTTTAAAGTGTCCTTATAGCAGCCAAAATAATTCAAATTTCATATACCAGGAAATATTTCTAATTTGAGGAAATACAAATTTTAAAATTATAATTAATATTTTGTCTTCTAGATTGTTGGATATTTCTGTATTTCCTAAAGTTTCTAATAATTTTAGACAAAAAAAAAATTTAAAGTTTTAAACATGCAACAATTTGAACATGCAACAATCATTGAATAATTCTAATTCAGTAAAATCAACATAAATAAATAAATAATAGCAGAAAGGAAAAGTCTAACCTGTGAGGAGCAGTCGTGCAAACACTATCCTAGAAGGCAAAAAGCGAGCTCTATCGCTCGGACGTTGCAGCGACCGTCATCCACTAGAGGTAAAAGCCCTGAAACGGTCCATCACCCAACTCGAGCGTGAGTCTGGGTCTCTACTCAGATGAAGAACGGTCGCCCTATAAAGTAGAAGAAAGTTTAAAACACAAAATAGAACTCTTCGCGAAGAAAAGCTCAAGAGAGAGAGAGAGAGGAGAGAATGTTCAAATTTTATTGGCTTTAGAACTGAGGCCCTATTTATAAATTGAATAGCACCCTCAGTCCAACTTCTCTTCCTGAGTTAAAAATGTCAAAACTCGTGTTGGGTTTATGTAATATTCCTAGTCTAAAATACTGTACTTTTATTTTCTAAGTATTTATTTTGTTTTACTGGTTATGTTATTATTATTTGTTAGCTTGATTTTTAGTTATTATTGTTATTAAATATACAAATTATTTTAAGATGGTTTTGGCTTTATGAATTATTACCATTATTTTTATCAATATTTTTAATTACTTATTACTATTAGTGCTATTATTATTAATATTGTTAGTGTTTATTAATTGTCATTAGTGTTACTATTATTTTTTTATTTATTATAATATTAGTATTAATATTAGTGGTAGTTGTTAAATTCTCATTACTATGGTTATTGTTACTATTATTATTTATTATTATTATTTTATGGTTAATTATTATGATTATTGTCATTTATTATTAGTGTTACTAATTAATATTAAAATTACTTATTATGATTCTTATTTATTTGTTAGTTACTACTACTATTATTGTTATTGTTGTTAACATTACTTGTTGTTATTAGAGTTTATTATATTATTTATTAGGATGGTTATATAATGTTATTGGTATTATTATTATTGATGTTATGGCTAATTATTGTTTAATATTAGTACTATTATTATTTATGTGTAGTATTTTTCTATTTCTATGTTTTCTATCCCATTAGGCCATGTTTAACCCATTACCCATTATCATACCCTTTTCCCATTACTCATATCTATTCCCATTACTCTTTAAGTGCATACCTATTTTTATTTCATTGATTCCTAATCGAACCCACTACCCATTATATACCCAATACCCACAAACCCAATACCCCCTATATATAATCTTCATCTAATCCCATATCATAACCCTAATCCTATCATAATCTCTCATTCTCCCACAACACAGCCGCCTCCAACAAACACCCCACAACCCCCAACACCATCATCAGCAGTAGTCGCAGAAGCCAGTCAGGCCAAGCACAGTGCATAGCCCCGCGCTGCTTCCCATTGGTCGGCCTTCGCAGCACTCTTCCCCTCCCCAATATCTAGGCTGTGATCTTCTCCCTTGCCTCCTCACCTCCACACTGGAGCATCGCGCACGTGAGATCTTCCATCCACCTCCTGACCGTGCCTGATCTCCCACAGGCTGCACCCCTTCCTTCTTGATCTCCACCTCATATTGTCGAGCACAACCTCCTTGAACCCAGGCTGTGGCCATCTCCAGCACACTGCAACCCTCAGCCTCACTCCAGACCACGCACAACAGAGCTCCACCAGCGCCCTTGTGACACCCCTCAGCCAGCGCAGAGCCCACAGCATCCTCCCAGCTTTGGCTGTGTGCCAACCCCCTACATAACCCTTGCCGAACCCCTGGCCAAGCCCCATGCGCAACCAAGCCCGGACCTCCTCCCTTGCGCCGTGCTCCATTCCCCAACACCACAGCCGCCTACAGCCCAACCTCACACTCAACTAAGTCCCATGGCCCCCTTCACCATCATCATACCATCTCACACCATGGCCATTGCCCCCTCTTCCCCCTTACCGTCGGGTCCCGCAGGAGCCTGAATTTCTCCGTCGGTGAGCGAAAGGACACCCCACCCCTCTCCAGCATTCCATCGACATCCTCCGCGGCCTCCGCCCCCTCCACCGGAGCCTCCGTCGGCGCGCCGCAAGTCACCCCATTGTGTAAGTCCCTTCACACTTCATTTCTCTCTCTGTTTATATCTCTCTTGCATGTGAAATTATTTGAGTGTATGAACTAAATGTGTGGTATATTTGTAAATATGTATATGTGTGTGTTGTTTGAGATTGTGAGTATTTTGTGTGTGCTGTGCTTGGATGCGTGAGTGTGTGCCTGTAAGTGTGCATGTATGTTTGTGTGAATGGGTGTGTGTGTGTATTAATTTGCATGATTGTGAATATATATAAGTGTATGTATTTATATTAATGTGTGTTGGTATTTATTTAAATATACATGTAAGTTGGTGTGTGTATAGTTGTATACATATGTATGTGGGTGTACGCGTATATGCATGTTCATGTGTGTAAGCGTGTATTTATGTGTACATGTATCCATGAGTATTTGATTGCGTGTTATAGCGTTTTGGACTCGTTCTCGTGCGATCTGAACTCGTTAACAAAAGATTGAAAGTTGTGCCCATTATGGACCCGATACACAGGCGACTTGAAGACCGATCCATGGGATGGTCCATAGATCAATACCGGTTCATGAGTGAAGACCAGACGGCAATTCAGTTCCAAAATCGCGTCATTTCATTTGAGTGTTCGTTCCTATGTCATTTTCTTATTTATCATTTTCAATATTATATACATGTTACATGTATCTTTTTATGTGACTATTTGATGCATTTTATCAGTATTATCACTTGTATCACTTCATGGGACATCAATGATTGTTCACGATATAAGTATTTATCAACGTCATTTTATGTGTTGATAGTTTGTCGTTGTTGGTTTAGGCCTAGTATTGGAATACCTTAGACTGTAATTTGACTCGATCTATTGATTGGCTGGATTAGTTCTTATTTAAGCATCAGATGTATATGAACATTGTATTTTGATATTGAGATATTAGACTTATACCACTTCATGTGTAGATGGTTACCGTTTTCGGATTCTGTTCTAGTTATGATGGTCTGTCTATGAGATTGATCTTAAGATGATTGATTCGTGACTGTAATTAAAGAGTATATTTCATGGGAAGACAATTAATAGATATTCATTTGATGATAATTCAGATGGGAACTCTTTTTGATCTTGGTGATGGTTTAGTTAGGATGTTACCTTATCAGAGACCGATCTTTTTGATACTTGGACTTATATACAGACTTATTGAGAGTTGGAGTTGACTTGAGATCTATATTTCTTACAGAGGATTTTTGAATAGTATTCTGATAAAATTGATATAGTTGGATTCATAATTATGAGTATTTCCAGAGTTACCCCTGATTATATTATTGGAGTGTGGATGATTTGGTTGTTGTTGACTTTCAGAAGTAAACTACTTTACATTATAAGTTGTTAAAGGATGTTCCATTATTTAGATATGATTTCTGAGGATATTCAGTAGACCTCTCTTCATGATTGCTTCCTAGTCACTGCAGTTATTCAGTTATGGATACAGATGTATCGTAGTGATCTAGTTGATATCGATGATCTCATACTTCAAAGTAGATAGCAGTTAACAGTTATTTGTATCAGTTATCAGTGCTAGTGAGATCATTTTGTTAGTGACTATATCTCCAGTTTTCAGATGTCAGTTATTAGTTGTCAGTTATCCAGTTGTCAGATACTAGTTATCATATTATCAGCTATTACTGTCATCAGCAGTTGTTGGAGATATCAGTTACTATTACATATTAAATCACATTGATTGCTTATTAATAAAAGACACTATAACTCGGGGAACATGCGTAATTGCCTGATAATGTATGTCGTGCATTTTGGGAGGACCTATTATGGTACCGAGTTGTGGGTTCCACCATGGGGAACCAAGGTAGTACTGGCTACCTTATTATTCAGTTGTCAGTTGTCAGGTCTATGCCCGGATTACGGCGTCACACTAGTTGTTTTTTCATGTGGGGTTATGGTCTTCTATTATTAGAGCCTTGTGGCTTGTCCTAGTTCAGCGTAAGGGGTGTTAGACCGTGGTACCGGGTATGCACGGTACCCTTTCAAAACACATGCACTACATTGGCAGACAGTTACAATAACGATAACTTTGCTTGATATGTAGGAAAACGGCTGTGGTATGGGACACAATTAAGTACTACATTAGTTAGGTTAATAATAACCAATCAGACTAGAGACATATATTAGATCACATTTCCTTGTTATCAGTTGTTGTTTTACAGTTATATTAGTTATCTTTTATCATTCATAACTTTATTTGCAGTTCTATTCATGATATTGATTATTCAATAATCTTTTATTTTCAGTTTATCATATTGTTATTGTACACACTGTTTATCATGTTGTTATTGTACACACTGTTTATATGCACGAGCACTTTTCTATCTTTTATACTGATTAGGTCGCTTCTGACGACCCTTGATTTGCACGTCCAGATATTGGATGCTTTCTTATATTGTTCAGGTGTTTGTGAGCTCGTACGCTTCGTGAGGAGCTGGAGTTTCTCGTTATTTGATTATGATATTCTTGCCTCCTTTAATTCCTGTATATCAGATTCAGTTTTTATTCCAGTTCTTTATTTATATGATATCATGCGTGGATGCTTATATGTGATATTGCAGTGACCGTTGATTCATTATAGATTAAATTCATAGCTTGTTTTTGGTTACTTAAGGTTTAACGCGTATACGTGAGGTATTTTCCTTATATATATATGTCGCCGACTCGCGTCGCGTCTCTGCTTCAGCGTATTTTGGGAAGCGGGGCGTGACAACTTAACTCTTGCTCGCGCCACGTAGGCGGCGGCCCGCGTGCGCATGTGTAGTGTACCAACCCGTATCCAATAAATCGTAACAATTAGATGAGAAAGGTTTGGCACATAACTATATACCATTCCATATCCTATACAATGTCAAAATGACCACTCAAAATCAAGCATTTCCCTTGATTGTGTTCATTCAACCCAACACTGTGTAGTCGACGTCCAATTCACCTGAGTGTGTGAAGCGGCGGAAGGGAGAGACCGCGAGTCATAAGGCTAGGCGGGTTCGGAACATGGAGCTGGCTACGGTAGTTCAAGGTGAGGAACGGAGCATTGAGGGTGCCGGTCTGGCGGTGGTGCAGTGCACACCACATGTTTGATGAATTGTATCATCTGGAATTGCAGCGACGCGACGAAGGTGCCAACCCGTACTCACTGCTATAAATCGATGATGCAGCATAGAATGGACCTGTTGTGTATTGGAGACTCGACTTTTGGGGAGAGGTCTCCAGCGAGCTATTGAGAAACATCCTCGGGATATGTATCATTACACTGTCCCTTCGGTGGGTAGGTCAGGCAGTATCCTGGCCTTCTGGAGAGACTCAAAATTTTCGTTTGGATGTTTTCCATGCTGGTAGACAAGCGTTTGCAGCGGTTGTGTCGGAAAAGAATTGGGGACTGTGGGTGTTTGTCGGTGTCTCTGCTGGCACCAACAGAGATAGATATGAACGTAGAGAGTTGTGGAGGGCGCTGCCTGTTTGCTTCGTGGGCGATCTTAATGTTCTGACCGAGCTGTCAGAGAAGAAAGGGAAAGGAGGGCATGGAAACGACAAGGCGCTGAGTCTGGAGGATTTTGTAGCTGCGGTAAATTATTCTATGAGACCAATCACATTCCGACGCAATGGAAATCGACTTTTGTGACGTTTGATACCGAAGGTCAAGGCTCCGACCACAGCCAAAGGCTTTCGCCTGATTAGACTGCGTAGCTCAAGTTACAGAGTGATATCAAAGCTCAGGCTGAATAATGTTTTGCACTGCTGATTTCAGAGGAGTAATGTGTTGCTTGCTCAGGAAGAGGCTGATCGCCCTTAAATTGGACATGGAGCGTGCCTACGGTATGATGAGATGGGATTTTATTATCTCAGTCATGAAGAAATTTGGGATCGATGACAAGTTTGTTGATTTGGTGATGGGGTGTATAAGAGAGCATGCCTTCTCTGTATTGATAAATGGCTCTGGCACGGAGTGGCTCCGGTCTAATGTGGAATTGAGAGGTTGGGTCCCCAAAGGTGTGTTGGAGAAGATAGATTTCTATTGCAGACGATTCTTATGGAGTAAAGATGGCGAACAGCGTGGCCTTCCATTGAGCAGGTACTAAGCCAAGCCCTCTTCTTTATGGGCGAACGTTATTAAACAGAAGCACGAGCCGACGACGGCGAATGTTTGGGCTCTTACTGCCAGAAGAGGTGCGTCTCAAGCGTGGAGTGTGATTGCTAATAGCGGGGATGTCTTGAGACAGGGACTACAATGGGAACTGGGAGACGGTGTTAGGTGAAATTCTTCAAAGTCAAATACCTGTGAGCAGTGGCGGAGTTAGGATTTCAAAAGAGACAAAATAATGGGTCAGGTGTGCCGCAAAATTATTGCAAAAATGAGTTCTCTTTGATCATTCGTCGATTTCTTGCCGATGTGTACAAAACCTGCTTCAAACAGTACAATTGTTTTAATCCGCATACATCAATGCGTCTGGAACACTGAAAACATAGTGGAAAATCACCTAGAGGGGAATGAATAGGTGATGTGCTAATCAAATACGAAAATTAAAAACTTTAACTAATAAAAACTCAACACACAAATTGAAAACCAAGAAATGAAGCAGAATTTTCGATGAAGGGTTTTAACGTTTGATTTTTTGGTTTATAGATACTTGAAATAATATGGATCAACTTCAACGGAGTGGATCTTATATTCGAATGTTAGAGGGTTGAATTTGAGTGTGAAGGATCCGGGCTCAAATACTTTGGAAGGACACAAGTCTCTCTCCCCCCCCCCCCCCCCCCCCCCCCCCCCCCCCCCCCCCGCCCCCATATATATATATATATATATATATATATATATATATATATATATATATATATATATATATATATATATATATTTCTAAGACACAAGAGTCTTTGTTTTGAATTCTAAGTGTGTAAGTATATAAAGTATGCATATTTCATCAAGGTAAAAATTAAGGCTAAATTACTTTTCTAATTTTTCCTCCTATAGCTAAAAATCAAACAAATAATCTTATTTTGACTAAGTATTAAGGAATTCTAATCATAATTTTCATATTCCTTAAAATTAACTTAATTACCTTCAAAAATAAATTAAAGTATTGCTTTCTTTTTCAAAAAAGTTTTTAAAAGAAAGAGAAAATTTTTGTTAGTATCTACCTATGTTAGTATGTTAGTGAACCCTCCCCAACACCTATCTCATGCATTGTCCTCAATGTATGAATGAATACATATATGCATGAAAAAGAAGAAGAGAAGGCAAAATGTTGCCTCAAGGTGGTGGTTCCTTCCTTAGAGCTCACTTTCCATTATTCCAATGTGTCCTCTTTAGTGGTGAAACTGGAGAGGTCAATTTTTTTGTTCTTTTATCTTTCATTCTCTCTAATTTGTTCATCACTTTACCCAACTTTCTCCTACTCTTCTTCCTATTTTTACTCCTCACAAATTGATTATCGTTGCCTATTACTATCTGAATATCAATATGATCGAATTCATCAAGTAATATAGGCTCGTCTTCCACAAAAGGATCCTCACAATTTTTAGCACTTATATTGGCATAAAACTTTTGAAATTCATCGCCAAATTTCGCTTGACCCTCAATTTCCTCATCATTTTCAATTGCTCCACATGATGTGTATGTGTAACCATATCTTCTTGACTTATGTTTTTACGTGATTGATCATTAGTTGGCTCATTGAAAGTGAAGATATTCAAATCAAGTTTTTTTCTCAAGGGGACTCTAGGCGCAAAATCCTCAATACGTGTCTTCTCACCACTATGATCGCACTCATCCTTAAATAATTCATCAAGAAATAGAGGCTCATCAACTATGCACACATCCTCACAACATGATTCAACTTTCTCCTCAGGGGGTGTATATGTAACTAAATTATCTCTAAACAAGTCATCCAAATATAGAGAATTATCATCAAATTTGCACACTTCATGCACATGTATAACTTCCTCAATAGGTTTATCATCATTACAATCATCCTCGCAATATGATTTAACTTACTCCTTACGAGATATATATATGTAGCCAAATAATCTCTAATCACTTTATCTAGAAACCTAAGATAGTCATCCAATATGCACACTTCCTCAATAAGTTTTTCAATATTGTTGAATTTTCTTGCTTCTTTAAGACGAATGTGATTTAGAATTGACATTTTTCGTCTAGGAGCAATTTGAGTAGAAAAGGAATCTTTCTTTTACCCACTAACTAACTCACTGGCTTGTCTATTGAGTTGTCAAGCACTTGTGTACTTATTTTAAAAATTTTCTCATATGTTGGTTATGTGTCCTCCACCTTAACTTGTGAAAGTTGACGGGTCTCTTGAACTTGATCAAGAGTTTGGGTTGAAATGGGTTAATTTAGAAAAGTTTCTATTCTCTTGAGAGACTTTTCCAAGATACTCTGATGGAATTCTAGCTCGTCTTCTAGTTTGTCTAATAGTCTACACATTTTCTCTTGCTCATAATCAAGTCCCCAAGAAGGAGGTGTTTGTTCAGTGTAGGACCAATTAGACTGAGTGTTTATAGAGGATTGGTCTAATGCAGAGTCAGAATAACTCTAACCCCCTGAATTGAAATTTAAAGGATAAGGTTCGCTCGTAAGTCCTTGAAATGTATGGAATTGATTTTGACCTAGTCCTAATGGATACTCTATCGAAGGATACTGTTCCGAGGGATGGGATGGATCATGGCAGTAATTGCACCAAATAGGTGGATAAGTTGTAAAAGATGAGTGGGCGGGTTGAGTGTTAAAGTTCGGGAAAGAGGTTCGTGGATGGAAAGATGAGTTTGGCCTATAGAATGACTTATAACCATAAGAATTTGGATAGGACATAATCGGATTTTTTTTATATATATATATATGGTAAACCGTTTCTTCTTAACCTAGATGTAATTGGGTCTCTCGACCACACTTGTATGCAAATTAGTAAAAAAAAATATCATGAATCAAATGAATAAAAATCAACCAAGTTTATTCTAAGGTAGACTTAGATCTAGATGACTCCTAATTTTAAATTATCCGCGGGAGGTATATTGCCGAATTGGACCACAAGTTAATCGGCTAAGTAGGTGGCAAGATTGGTGGGAGGTATCCATCCAAGATGGGCCTAATTAAGCCAAACCACCAACCTTCAAGGTTTCATCTCTCAATCTCCTACCTAGTCACCGATTTGACCAGAGTCAAATTCGAACAACTTCTCCTTGAGTCAATCTCCTAGTGTGTCCAAGAAGTCCTTAAGGCCAACATCTATTCAAAATTTAAATTTAGGCTTAGGTTGTGAGTGAGGAGATGGTTTGTGGGCCAAGGGAGGGTAGTTACTTTCCTACCTTATCTTGTTAGTGTATTGCTCTTAAGTCAATTTAGTGCAAGTATGCAAGACAATAGAATAGTTCACTCAAAATAATTAAACCACCACAAGTGTTTCCTAATTAAGATGCTATGCAGACTTACCTCGATCTCTAGCACTCTCCTACAGTAATTGAAAATTTAAAATAAAAAAGACGAATGCCTAGATATAAGTCTATTCGATTTTTAAATTTCAATCATTTTTAAATTTCAATCACAAGTTATGTTGTTGCTAGAAACAGTGTTCGGATAAGTTACATAAAATCTAACAATTGCAGTAGATGCAGAACATAAATTCAATGACTATAGAAGAAAGTAGAAACCCAACTCACTAAGATTGCCGCGTTTGCGCGGCTTCCTTGAAGCCTCTGATGTTCTGCTTTTAGGGCAGTGCTATGAAGTACTTCTAGTTTTTTGCAGATGCCAACTTCCTGTAACTGTCTCTATACACACAGATATAGAAGAATTGACTTAGAAAACAATGCATACCGTTTTCTTCCCGACAGCGACACCAAAATTTGATTGCGGGAAAAACAGAAATAAAATTAAGAGTTAGAAAGATGTTATCTGGATGAAGGTGTATCTCTGTCTTTTGCAATATATCCGCGGTAGCAAAGGCTATGAGGGTCGATTCTCAGGGAGAGATGTGATGGAAGCTTTTCGATTCTTTTTAAAAACAAAATTGGTTAGGTTGTTCGTCTTTGTGTTAAAAGAAAAAATACTATGTTAAATATTAGAGATAGAAATATGATGGTGAAAATAGGGTTGGATTAAAAACTAGGGTATTTAAAATATTAAGACCAAGGTTTACTAATCATCTACCATCACTAACTTACTAACCTATGCTAGATCAAACTTCACTTTGAATCATAAAAATTATACTTTAGAGTTACATTCAATTCAAGTAAGATACATAAGATGGAGAAATCCTATTTGAAATAATCACGTACTAAGACCTAATATTAAACTATCAAAGTTTCCTAATTATAGAATAAGAAGAATAACTAACATGAAACTATCAAGACTATCTAAGCATAGAATAAGAAAAACTATTGGAAAGTATTAGAAAATAATCGACTTGTTCCTATCATCATGCGTCTTCAAGAGTATTAGCTAAGCATGTATAAAACTCAATTGGCTTATTCTAACTGAGAATTAGAAGTAGTGGTGGAAGAGACTAGTAAACCATGAAAACTTTTAGTTAGGCATAATCTAAACTAAATTAAAAAAGCATATAAAGAAAGCTAAGTAAAGAAAGCAAATAAAGAAAGCAATTAAATAATGAAAAAAATTTGAAAATAAGAACAATAGAACCTTGTTTATTGAGTTGTCACCATCAATTACAAAGTGCCTCCTCCTTCTTAATAAAGCTTGAACTAGAAGTAGAATTAGAACTAGAAATTAAAAATTACAAAAGAAATTTGAAAGAGAAGTTAAAGAAAAATCCTAAATTATGATATCTGATGTAGAAATGCTTGATTATGAGAGATGACTGTGCACGCGCATTGAATATTTTGTATCACATATGGCACATTTTCTTCATTTATTTTTAAATAAAACTCTATTTTTAATGTATTTTTTCGTGTTCAGTGGTATACAGTCTAATCTAACGAAGAAAATGGAGAGATTGACAGATTTATCCAATTAAATTCACATAATTCAAAAGATCAAGCAAATTAAGGGGATTAATTCAAATCAGAAGGTTCTAAAAACTATCTTATCTGAAAAATGGATATATCAGATAAGATAATATCATCTAATTTCAAGAGAAAAATTGATTATTTGAAGATTCTATCAATCTCATTGAAGATAAATGGATCTCTTATCAATTCTAGAAGACAAATTGAAAATCCAAGAGGAAAATGAATAGAGAGAAGATCAACGGATGAGATGAAGCAATTTAAATTCGGATTCAGACTGCATACATTTTAGCATTTTAATCGCAACTTTCACTATCGAAACTTAAATCTGATGATTCAAGATGATCCAGAAAGAAGACTTAAAAGGATACAATTCTTATGCTGATCACTATTTCTAATTCTATTATTTGATAAGTCATATTTACAAATAACTCATCAACAAGTTGTAGATTATAATTGAATTTTCACAAAAAAATTATGGATAAATCAAGTCAAGTTTGAAGATAAGGAAAGGATTCAACTTCAGAAATAGCGAGCTCTCCTTATCTTCATACGTTTCCTATCCTTCTAGTTTCTCCTATAAATACCCTCATACCTCGAAGGTAGAAAAGGCATCACTCTAGAGAGAGATTTAGGTTAGTTTAGTTTAGGTTTTTCTTTTCTTCTTTAATGCAAATTTTATTTTCTTTCTTTTGTTTTATTTTTAGGTTAGAGAGAGTTACATGATTAAAAGAGAAAAAGAGTTATTATAGAGTGATACTATGTAATCTTTTTTTCAATAAGCTTATATTGAAGGTGACAATCAATAGAGGTTTCCCACTTTTCTTCATCGTACTCAATCTGGCCAAGCACTATTTTCATGTACTTCTTTCTACTACTTTGCTTTACATTACTTCACATCTAATCATGGTATATTAATCTACATCAGAGATAAATCTTCTTCCTTTATCTCTTTTCTATTTTTCTTTCTTAGTTTAAATTAACAATTTTCAGTCAACACTTTCTCTTTTAATTATTTTTCTTTGAACTTGTTTTTTTCTTTTGAATTAACAAAACTATCTTAAATACTCTTCTTTTATCTCTTTTTATTTCTGACTTTTGTACCATCACTTTTCTTTATCTCCTTTTGTTTCCTTTTCTTTTATAAATAAAATAACAATAATACCACCATCTCTTCTTCTACATCTCTTTCTTAACTATTTTTTTCCTTTTAAAACTGAGAAAAGAACTTTTAAATCTGTTTTAATTAATTAAAAGAAAAAACTTACTATAAAGCTTCCATCATTGTCCCTCCCTGTGGATCACGACCCGTTAGCCCTAAGTTAAACGGTAGCATCGAGGACCTAGGACTGTTCCTAAAAGTCTGTATTTTCTTGTGCAGGTTTGGATCGATCATAATTTGGCGCCGTTGCTGGGGAGGGACGGTAAGTTTCGTTCTTCTTGATTTACTTTAACAATTTAATTCTTTTTCTTCTCTGTTTTGATGTACAGGGGCTAATTAAGAAAACTAGAAGCTGTATTGGACATATTGCTACTTTGTGCCTCTGCCCAAGAAGGCAGAGTATCAGGGCCTACAACTGTGATGAACTACTAACTATAGTTTCTTACAAACTGCTTGATTTTTAGAGATTTAAATCTCTGCAGTTATTAGTTTATCTGTTTAACTCACTCTGTACATGTTTCTAATTAACAGTAACTTATTACTTTGTAAATGCTAAAAAATGTTTAGACTCTTGCATTTTAGGGCATCTGTCTATTTCGTTTCTTTGCATTACTGTTGAAGAGTACTAGAGAAAAGGTACATCTGCATTGCATATAACTTAGGAAATCCACTTGTATTTTATATTGCTCGAGCGTTATTTTGCTATATACTTGCACACGAGCACGAAAACTATTTAAGGACATATCCTTAAACAATATAAGGTGGGGAAGTCATTACCCCCTTAGCCCATAAACCATCTCCTCACTCACTAACCCAGTCTAACTTAAAATTGAGTAAACGTTGGCCCTAGGGACATCTCAGACTCAAATAGGGATTGACCCAAGGGGAAAGTTGTTAGAAGTTGACTCTTGCCAAATTGGTGTCTAAGGTTGGGGATTGAGGGGCGAAACCCCGAAGGCTGGTAGTTTGGCATAATTAGGCCCGTTGCTTAGGCACAGATACCTCCAACCAATCTTGTTCCTACCTGACGATTAACTTGTGGTCAGGTTCTGCAATACCTCCTGTGGATAATCAACAGTTAAGAGTCGTATAGGTCTAAGCTCTACACTAACATAAAATTTATTTTTCTTTATTTTCTTGTTTGTTCTTGTGAAAATGGATTATAATTATAATTATTCTAATTATAACTCAAATCCATTTTTCGCTCCAACTTCTTTCAATTCGGATATTACCAACACGGCATTATATAACTTTAACTCTAACCAACCAAGTATGCCAGATTGGTCTTATCCGAATCAATATAACCCAATCCCAGTATTATGAACAAGAATGGGATAATTATCACTACTCTTCACCGAGTCAGTGGGGATACAACTCCCCCGAGTCTTATCATCAACAATCTTACCAACAAACAACTTCATATACTCCATACCAAGATGAACCTATAAAAAAAATCTTCTTTAGAAAAGACTTTTGAAGGCTTTCTTGAGTCCACATGACATGTACATGTTTTCCATCGAAAATTTGCTATTCGGGTAAAAATTTTACAAAAAGAAAGATTTGAGGAGCGAAATTATAAGTAAAAGAAGAATTACAAGTAGATATCCTTTGAGATTTCTGGAAAAATATGCCGGTAGAAATCTGATCAGCGCGCGATCACTTTATCCCTTTGACGATGCAATCAATCAGGTGACGAATTGCCTCCTAGTAAGACTCTCGCTTGGTTCGGGGAATCAGAGAGTAAAAGATCAGTTGAGCTCGTTTGCTTGGAATCCCGCTCTTTTCTTTTTCTAAGCCAATCTCCTCTCTGTCCTTCCCTGTCTTTTTTTCCATGTCTAGTAAGGGACTATTTATAGCCAAAAGTGGGGTGTAACTGCCCCTTGAATTCAGCAAATTGAATCAGTCATTAGTTTTGCACGAGGCTCGCAAATGACCTTGCCGCGAAGCTTTTTACGAGCTTCTGGTGAAGCTAGAGGGTTCGTGTGAACTTCCTCTTGCCATTATGGCTTAATTGTCTCCACTAATGTGGGACGAAGTGGGCGGGTATAACGCCCACTTAAAGTGGCGTTAATCCCACTAAATTAGTGGGGATCACCCATTAATCCCTCGTGGGTTTTGAAACGATCAATTTGATGACCTGGTAAAGTTCACTGCGGAGCTAGACCATACGGAGCTAAATCATGCAAAGCTAGATCATGCGAAGCTAAGACTTAGCTCATAGCTTCAGGCGAAGTTTCCTTCAGAGCCTCGTACGAATCTAAGACTTAGTCCATAGCGGAGCTATGACTCATCCCATAGCGATGCTAGACCAGCTAGGGATAAGGCTTCTGTGCGAAGCTCTTGGATCAGCCTCTAGCGGGCTAAATGGGAAGCTTCAGGCGAAGCTAATAGTTAGCCTCAAAGCGAGGCTACCAACCAAGCTTAGGCGAAGCTATTAGTTCCATGTGGAGTTATGAAGCTTACCTTGGGCTTATACCAGGCTAAGTATCGAGCTAACTATGTGTCTTAGGCCTGCTTAGGTCTCTCCAAAGGTAACTTTAGCTTACTATCTGCTTTACTGGATCAGTAATGTCCATGTTGCTGCCTTATCTCTGGTCATCAGCTTGTCTTCGACTTATCCTTTATAGATGTTGATAAGTTAGACGTCGTTCAGACCGGTTGAAGATGAATGCGAGAGTTCTGTCTTTTTCGAGGTCAACAAGACCCCTTCAAAGTTTTCATAAATCTGTAATGGAATGGTTCAGATTTCGAAACATTTTGAACTGCTTTGATTGATGGTATGTGAATGTGAATGTCACCTTAGTGGTTGAGTTCAACTTCGTCTTTAGCCCCACCTTCGGGCTGGAATAGGTTCGCCGAGGAATTGTAACAATCCGCTTTCATGTAGCTTCGCGCTTTTGGGTAGCTTCGCCTTTGGGCTTCCTGAAGTAGCTTTACTTCAAACCGGGTTGGAATACGAGCATTAGCCTCGCACTTGCTGTGATAGAGCGACGTTCCGTTCCCGAGGCTAACTGCTTTTGCGAGTTACGAGAGGAATTGCTTCATTTTTCAAGGTTTGAATAACTTCCTTGCATTTACGAGGGAGATTATTCCCTTTTCCGAAGTTGAAATAACTTCGTGTGTATTCCTGAGGGAGATTATTCCCTTTCTCAAGGTCAAGCATTTGAATGCTTTAACTTCGCCCACGTTCCCAAGCTTGAAGTGGTAGTGGCGTAGTCAGGCCATGAGGCCTATAAATAGGACTCTTATAGTCCTTCTCAGAGAAACATACTCCTCTCTTTCTAGGAGGTTGGTTTATGACCCCTCCCCATTGCTCAAGCAAGGAGACTGAGGTCCTTGAAGCAGTGGGGACTCTCACTCTGGTTATTATCGATCAAGATCTGGTGAGCCTCGGCCATCTAGTCACTTTAGGGAGTTTATCTCCCTTAATATTTTTAGCTTTACTAGCTATCTCAGGGGTTAAATTCCCTCGGTCTCTGCATTCGGTTAACTTTCAGAAAAGGGTTTCAGCCCTAATTTTAAACTTCCCGACGAAGCTAGCATTCTTGCTTGATCAGGCAAAGGATCTTTTCACGCGAAGTTCCTGCCTTGATCTGTTAAATCTGCCATATATGCGAGGTTTAGGACTTGGCCTCTTCAAGGTTGAGCCAGTCTTGCCATATAGGTGGGGTTCAGACTGCGCCCTCCCAGGCCAGTCTAGCCTAGCCATATAGGCGAGGATAGGACTTGGTCCTTCTTGAGGCTTCTCCAGCCTAACTGCCTTGGGCGGAGCTAAGACTTGGCTTATGCTAAGTTGGTTTAACGTTACCATGCAAGCGAGGCTATCCTTTGCTTAGCTGAATCCATCTTCAGGGCACAACTGGGTAGCTTCGCCCAAAGAATAAAACTTTGACTTAGCATTTCGTCCCTTCCCCCTTTTTTTATTTAATGCTAACTTTGTTTCCTGTTTGCATTGCAGTGTACTGTGCTCCCCATTCTTTCGTCTTAATGAAAGAGAACAAAAACTTGCCCTTTAATTTTCAAGTTGAACCTTTGATCATAAGTAGGAGAAACATATTGGAGCAGCTGATTTTCTAAAAAGAGGCTGGCAATCGCTTATCCGAGATGATCCACTTCGAAAAGGGGCTGATAGTCGCTTATCCGAGATGATCCACTTTGGGAAGGGGCTGGTAGTCGCTTATCTGAGATGATCCACTTCGGGAAGGCGGATGTCACCAGTAAGGTCTTAGATCTTTCCTTTGCCAATTTTGATTATGGAAGATCTAACTATCTGGTGGCAACAAATCCCTTGCCAATTTGATCAGAGAAGATCCAGCTTCTTGATGGCAACATCTGCCATTAAGCGAACGATTATGGCCTTGTGCAGGAGGAGGACCTTTCGTGTCCAGTTGGGATGGCTTATCACCCTGAAAGTAGATATGACAACTTGTTCGCCTTTGAGCAATGATATTATTGTATACCCTGAAAGTAGATAGGACAACTTTTTTGCCTTTGGAGCAATGATTCTATTGTATGAAAGACAATCTTAATGTATTACCAATGTATCTTCCCTTTAGAATCAATAAGAAAATAATTCTTTTCTCTAATTTATTTTGCTCCCCTTCTTTTCACTTTGAACTTGAAAACAACTGGAATGGACTGGCTCAGGTAAGCCTTTTCCTGAGGAGGAAAGAAAAGCTCTTAGCGGAGCTAAGCTTCCAATGGAGATGAAGATGGAAAGATAGATTTCTAACCAAGTCAGAATAAGCTTCCAGTGGAGCTAGCACAAAATTTTTTTGCAAAGCTAGAGATGAGCTGTTAGCGGAGCTAAAGCTCCTAAAGCTCATCTTTCAGCGAAGTTAATCAACCGTTATGCGAAATCAACGCTGAAGTCGCAGCGGAGCTAGCCCTTGGCGGAGCTGAAACAAGGCTTCTCGGGGAAGGCGCTTAGGGCCGTTTCAAATTAATTTGAAACGACCGCTTGCGCTCCTTTTGAGGAGGCGAAGTTAGACAATTTTATGTCTATTTAAGCCTGATGGGCTGAAAGAGAGAATTAACCTCTCTTAAAATATTTTGAATTTTTCAGAGAGCGAATCTCTTTCTTCTTCTTCTTCTCCTTCATTCTGATTTTCAGACCTCCTTAGTTCTTCATGGTTCCCAAACGACGAGCAAGTAAAGAGGCAGCGATCTCTGCTACAGAGGCAACCTCTCCTCCTCTGGTCATCGAACGCCCCATTACGGGTAGGGAGTTTTTTCCTTTTATCCAGAGATTTTCATCTCTTTTCAAAGCCGATTTCTGGCTATTTCATTATGAATCTAGAGTATCCATTATGATCTTGTGATCTCAGGGAGTTCTACTTCCTTAATTTGACTTTGCCGAATTTTTAGGGATTTAATTCCCTTAATTTCTCAACTTGAAATTTAGAAACCAATGGTTTCTTCTCTCAGCTTCTATGCGAAGCTTGCCCTTAGGGCGGTTCAAATTCTGTCAAATGACAGGATGTGAAGCTAACTCTAGAGGCGTAACTGGAAATAAGACTTTAAAGTTCTTTGAACAGTTTTTAGGTACAAGTGCCTTTCCAGCGAAGTTAGCCCTTGGGGCTTTTTCCGCATTCTATTCAGCGAAGAACGTGAAGCCAAGCTTCCGGAGCGAAGCTAACACTTAGAGATTTTCTGCACTCTGCCTTCGTACAGGATGTGGAGCTGAGCCTCAAGGCGAAGCTAATGCTAGGCTAGATGCCTAGCAATTTTTTTTTGCTTTAGCTTTCTTTTTCTTTGGCTAATGGACTAATATAGTTTCTTCTTGCTTTATAGTGCACTATACTTCGGGACCTTTGAACAGCCTCTTTGGAACAATAGGGGACTGGATGGTAATGTTAGCCTGCAATTCCAAGAGCAAGCCTCATTATTCAGTGAGTGGAGCGCTCCTGGCCGGGACGCCCTTATCCACGCCGGGGATCAGCGCACCATGAGGAGCATCTTAACTACTTCTCTCCTCTAGGATTGTGATCGAAAAATTACTGGAAACCCAGGTTCACGTTGGGGGACGCAGTGCCTGACACCGATCATCAGCTGCTGGCCGGGGAAGGACAGGGGTGTTCAATCTGGATGGCGAGAAGTATTACCTCCATCTAGCAAGCATCATTTCCCGCTATCTTTCTTCCAATGCGTGACGAGGCCTCGAAAGATGAAATGGCAGTTACCCGGACCACTGACTCGTCCATGTAGGTATCTTGATAGTTGCTTCTCCTGGCTATTCAAGGACAGGTCCTCCTCGCTGCATATTGGGTCTTCATCCTGGAAATGTTCTCCAAGACATCCCGGTAGGAGAAAATTCGCTATGGCTCAAACCTTTAGAAATCAGTTCTTTAGAGTCATGGTAACTATCGGCGACCGA